>CAUYRH010177786.1:0-52353 GCA_963574655.1 Perodicticus potto
TTCTCTCTCCCTACTTGAAATCTCTCCCACTACCAGGAGCTTTGGTGTTTTCTGTATTCTTTTCTGTAAATCAATTCTGTCTTATCACGGACGGGTGGGGGGGGGGGAAATAATTTAATGAAGAATAATAAAATACATGTATTAAAATAAAAAAAAATAAGGGATATTGCTCTGTAGTTTTCATTTCTTATAATATAATTTTCTAACTTTGATATCAAGGTATTAATAGCCTCGTAGACTGAGTTAGGAAATATTTCCTCCTCTGACTTTTTAGAAGACTTTGAAAAGGGTCCGTATTATCTTTTCTTTTAATGTATGGCAAAATCCACCAACGAGGCCATCTAGTCCTGGATTTTCCTTTGTGTGATTATTGTTCTCTCCATTTTAAATAATTAATGAAGTAGATGTGATTTTCAAAGCAGTTTTAGGTTTACAGGTGTGGGTTTTTAATTACTACCTCAATGTCTTGTTAATTAAATTTTCTATTCATTTGATGTCAATTTTATAAGTTTGTATCTTTGTAGAAATTCATCAGTTTCATTGGGGTTACATAAATTGCTGGCAAGAGTTTACTTTGCTCTTCATTTTCTAATTGCTTATGGTAGCCAGTTAAATTCTTTCTTCAAGATCTGTATTCATGTACTTATATACACACATACATGTATGCATAACTGTAAATATTATTTCCATCTTAGCTACATCTGAAAAGCTGTGCTATGCTGTGCTTTTGTTTTTGTTAATCTCAAAGTATTTTCTAATTTTATTTGTGGTTTCTTCCTTGACTCTTTGGTTATTTTGCAGCTTGTTGCTAAATTTTCACATATTTGTTTAAATTCTGGAATGTCCTTATTTTTTAATTTCTAATTTCATTCTATTGTCATCTGATAAAATTATTTGTATGATTTCCATGTTTATAAATTTACTGAGGTTTGTTTTATGGAGTTAACATTGTCTCATGAAAGATTGTCCATGAGAAAATCTTTGAAAGAGATTGAAAGGAGTTGTTGGGATTCAAAGAGACTCAAAGGATTCCTGTCCCGTTGGAAGGAGTGTGAATTCGGTTCTTTGAAGGGTCTGTGTGTGTCTCTCACGCTTCCTGAACTGTTTGTTTCTCTCTTCCATCCAACCAGTGCCTGTTTATGTGTTTGGTGACATAAACCTATACATGTTATTATTGGAATGTGTTTATAATTGTCTTATCTCTTTGATAGACTCATATTTTTATCATAAAATGTCCTTATTTTTCTGTGTATTAGATTTGTATATTAATATGAGCCACTTAAGCTCTCTTTGATTTCTGTATGGAAGATCATTTTTTCATTTATCTTTATACTTTCAACCTGTTTAGCCTTTGAATGAAAATTATATGTCTTGTCAGCATAGAAGCAGGAACAAATACTTTTATCCATTTCTTCAATATCTGTCTTTTTATTGAAGTTCTAATCTAATTCACATTACTGTAGTTATTGGTTAGGTAGAATTTACATATGTAATTTTGCATCTTTTTCTACCTGTCCTCTTGATCTTTATTTGAATGTTTGTTCATGGCACAAAGTTGAGGGATTCTGTGCTTGGAAGGATGAAGGGAAGACTCAGAACAGTAATGGTGGTTCTTCCAATGACATCACACCCAATGTAAGCTTTCTATCCAAATCTCACCAATTTGTCATATATTATTCAAAAATTTAAGATTTTTATTAATACTTACTCCTTGGAATTTTCAAAATACTTTTGATAATTTATGGCGATGAATTCATAGCCAAAAATATGACTTTTTTTTTGTAGAGACAGAGTCTCACTTTGTCACCCTCTGTAGAGTGTCGTGGCATCACACAGCTCACGGCAACCTCCAACTCCTGGGCTTAGGCGATTCTCTTGCCTCAGCCTCCTGAGTAGCTGGGACCACAGGCACCCCCCACAACGCCTGGCTACAAAAATATGACTTTTTGAATGACTTTTGCTGACTTCATGAATGAATCGATACTACATAAGTATGGTGGCATCTCATGAAGAGATTCGGCCCTTAGTTGGAACTAAAATGGACATAATAGAAACACACTAAATGTTTTTCCAGGGGAGGAACGAGCTTCTTGCATATGTAGTGCTTTTTACAGATAAGAAAATAGTGACAAATATTTATTGCATGCACCAAGGCATTTCCATAATGCTACATTAATGCACTGAATAAAACCAATAAGTTCTTTCTTCAGTGGAGAATTCCTTCAGGAGGAATCCAATTGACAATAACCAAACTAAACACATAAAAAATGATGAGAAATGTGAACTGAATTTAAAAAATAATGGGGCACTGTTTCAAATAGTGTGTTCAAGTTGAGACTCTTTGAGCGAGTTGCTGTTTAGGGGTTGAATGAACGGAGGCTTCAGTTGGGTTAGCCATGTTCACAGCTTTGGAAAAATATTTCCAGGACATACTTAAAAGTGTTTAAGGAACATTAGGAAAGAGATGTAGAGATAAAGCATAATGAACAGGAAAATGAAAGACAAGAAGAAAGATCAGATTTCCCTTATTTCTCTATATGATCACATCAATTGGCACATTCAGGTGTTAAATTTGTTCCAAGAGTGCCTCATTATTGGCAAGACTTGACTGTGTTTTCAGGCTTTAATCTCTCAGTAGGAGCTGGGTCAAGGCTGTGAGCACCTGTGTCCAGGTATGAGGTTCCACATCTGCAAAAAGACCCCCACAGCATCACTTGTACAACTCATGAAACATCCCAGCTATAAATCTGTTTCCTCCCTATGTATAATTATTCTCCATTTATTCGGGGGAAAGGAAAAATGTTAATACAATATAAAGAGAGGTTTCCTGATTTCTTGCTCACAAAACAAAATAAAAATCCAGATGATGAATTAAAATTTTGATCTTCCCAAGCTACCTGATTTGAGAAGGAATCAAGTGTAAGGTCTAATTATGTGTAATTTTAGGAGCAGAGAATTTTAATAAAAGAGACTTCTCTGCATCATGTAAGCAGAATAGAAACTCAGAATTCCCCGTTAGTTGTTCTTTTCCTGTGTTTGAATAACTGTAATCATTTTGTAGCTCCCTGCCAAGGAATTTCTGATTTATTCAGGGTAGTTTTTGGACAGCTATTAGAATTTTCAAAAGCTTTGTTTTACAAACATCTTTTTAAGCAACTGAAGCTGTGTGTACAGTTTAGACGTTTAAAGACATTTGTAGCTAAATGCTTTGTTGTTGTCTGTGGGCAACCTTGTTTTGAAGTGTCAAGTTAACTCTAACGTGCTCTGTAATCTGTTATCTGTAGACTCAAGTCTGAACCTGCTGCTGTTGTTATGTTTCTTCAACTTGATGTGATGCTATTAATCTTTCATGTTCAGTTTCTGTGTTCATGTTCGCTCCATGTCCATGGGCATAGGGTTCATTCACGCACACACATCTCACAGAGGCGCGGTCTTTGTGTTTCTATCAGTAACGATTTTCATTTTAAGGAAGGTTTATTTCCCTGATGTTTGGATTATGGCAAATAAAATGAGCATAAAGTGTTTAAACTTTACTTCTATTTCTGAGAACATAATATTTTGTGTCCCCAGAATGAAATGTTTGATATAGTGTTTCTGCAAAATAAAAATTTACCTTAGTTCTATAATACTTAATTACTATTTATATATTCTTTTGGGTTTTCAAAGGTGTGAAAAATTCTAAACTTTTAATTATATCCTCAGAGATATTCATTTGGCTCCTTTTCCCTGTATTTTTTCTTTAAAATATTATAGTTAAGCCAATGACCTTTCAAGCCCTTATTTAGTATTAAATAATGTTATTTGTAATATGTTTCAAAGAGCGAAATTCCAGATAGAAAGAATACTATGACATTCTCTTCTTTCTAGCAACAAAATGATTCCTTTAGTTTCTTACAGATAAAAACATTCTCCATACAAAAAAAATAATAATAATTGCAGAATAAAACAATTTACAGAAATTATCTATTCAGAAAAAGTGTGCTATGTATACCAATAAATTTCACATAGTGGGCTTATACAACCCCATTATCATCTAAATCATTGCCTGAAAATGCTTTCCAATAGAATCTTTAAGTCCAAATACCTTTAGATTTTACTTAAATCATGTTCTGAGCTTTTCTGCCTTTTCAACTTTATCAGAATATTGTTTGTCATAACTGTTTAAGTGAAATACACTTTATTAAGCTTTTGAAATTTCATAGTTTGCATTAATCTTGGTTGTGTACCCAAGGGAGGACATGGAAGCAATGGTCCGTAAAGACTTTGCCACGTGTAACTTCTTTGGTTACACATTTCGTTAGAAATGTTCCTTTTTGTTTTCCTGTACCAAGCTAACACCTCTGGCAATTTCAATACCTGCTGTCTAAGGATAAGGTATTAACACCATTATGGAATTTAAAACAGATTGTAATATGAATCTTGTAAGGAGATGTCCCTTTGGTAGGTTTGTTCAAATCAGAGTACCCTTAAAATTATTTATTAGGAAACATGTCATTAAGGATTTGAACTTAATTAAGAATGGTATTTAGCTGCTCATGTATTTTTTAACCTTCTCAAGGATCACTGGATAAAAGAATTTAGGCAGGGCTTAAATGTGCCAAAGTAAGAATCAGGAAAAAAATCAGTCAATGTGATTCATCACAGCATGTTACTGTGCATAATTCGTGTTTGATTTAAATTTCTCGTTATTATAGTACTGATTAGAAAAATTAAATCAGATTTTCTAATGGACAGTCAACTGAATGTTTTTTTATTTTCTTATATTGTTACACTATTTTCTGATTTTTGGGAGAAGAATTATAACCATTCATTTAGGTGCTATAGTTTTTTTTTTGTTTTTTTTTTCCTAGTCCAGTAGCTCCTTACTTGGGAAGGAGCTCTGTGTATGCCTTTCAAATATCATTCAATGGTCAGCCAGTCTCCCTACAGGGATTTCTTCCTGAGTGACCTTGAAATGTGAGCAGTGAAGTTCAACTGAATGCCCAGCAGGGGCTGTGACTTCTCTGTCCTTTAAGACACCGAATTTCCCAATTTTAAACATGTTCTAACTCCCTAAGTTAGAGTTGACCATTCCCTTTGTTGGAGTCTGTGTTAGTTCCCCTGGAAGCACCACTTGAGATATTAATAGATTGGAAATAGCAAAGAATTAGGCTTTTAACTAAAAAATTCATTAGAAGATTGAAGAGAGAAACTAAAACTCAGAAAGCATAGAAGAAACTGATTAAATATGTAAATATATAATTGCCCCAAAACCAAATAATTATACATTTTTATATATATATAGCAATATGTATATATGTGTGTTTGTAGTTTATATATGTCTATTTGTGTGTAGTTACAGCATAGTTTGTAGTAGTGTGGACTTATATGGTATATACGTATATAGTATAAATGTATATGGCTATGTATGCATATATAATATAAAACATGATTATTCATGTAAATAATATACCTAAAACAATCAAGAAAAGATTTATCAATAATTTTATTTTCTATAAAAATTCTTTTATCTTAAATTGAGAAACACCAGACTAATTAAAATATCTTTAAAGATGACTTCATACGGCTAATTCATGGGACAGAATTACTCTTTCACTAGAAATAGTCACGTATTTTTGATACTTTTAAAAAAATTTTTAATAGGGTTCATTAGAGAGAAGGAAGCCGTGGTTATATGCAAGCCATACAATCACTATGCTTCATTACCTGTGAATGGGGAGGCACTGCATTTGCTGGGTTAAGTACTGAACTTTCACGATGACATCCAGGAAAGGATTTTTAACATCTCGCAATGGGATTAAGAAAAAAGTGTACTTATCTTTGTAGATGAAGTATTGTCCTTCAACATTGAAAAGGGCTTGACATAATTTCTCAATAATATCATAAAGTGATAGTCTTTCTGTACTTGAACTTGCCATTTTCCCCTAATCATCATGCATTTGTTTGAAGATTAGGTGTCTGAAGGTTTTGGTGTGGTTTGGTTGGAAACATAAAGCATCATTCAGAAGCCCAACTAAGCACTGATCTGCTTCGGTTATTACACTGAGGATAATATAACCACTCAGTCTTGTGAATGCAATTCACTACTTCCCTCACTGTAGACTCCAAGGCATGGGGCACTGGAGTGCTCGCTCCTTCTTTGCGAGTTCCATTTCTCAAACTCTGTCTTGCTGATTAGTCCACAGTATTTAAGAATGCCAAGTTATCGGTGTATGTTTTTAGTCTCCATAACCAAGATCATCCTCTTTTCATTCTACCTTTTTCTCACCAGTGACTTCCATGATCTAATGAATATATATGGTCTGATGATTCCAGCAGCTACACTGTTAAAGTTAATAACAGTTAATGTCTATTCTGTATTTACTACATGCCGGGTACTTATCTCAGTGCTTTTTATCTATTAAATCATGATTTTCATAAAAATTTGAGGTAATCATTAATATTTTCATATTAAGCCTGAGAATTTTGAGCTACGTAGAGATTGAGTAACTCTAACTGTGATAGTTGGTGCCAGCATATGGTGCCAGGAACCATAGACAGGTCTGTACTCCCCTCCAAGCCATACCTCTTTCATAAGCTTTAAGACTGTATGTTCCATTGTTTACCAGAAATCAACTCTCAAGCATCTATCAAATGTCTGTCTAAAAGAGCATGATAATATATTCTTCCTCTCCGCTCTACCTTAGGGCAGGAGTCTGTAGGGTAATTCCCAGCCTTTCTTTGGCCTTTCTCTTCCAACAAGATTCACACGACGTCACACAACACTAAGGATTTCTCAAATGAATCATCTCCATTCTACTTTATTTAACTGTCAGAATAACTTTTACATAAACCAATAGAATTTCTTTGTTATCTCAGAGTATTTTCTTTCCTTTTTATTTGTACTTTATTCACTTGGCAGAGCTCTTTTTCAATGACTATTTTACTTTACTTTGAACGTTTATGCAACTGATTTTATCATTATTTAATGGTTTTTACATTTTGTGTAATGGCATATCCTTTTGTGCAAATATATACACATTACTTTTTTAATATCCCAGGATTTCTTCCATTAGTTTTATAGTTAATTTATTTTGTGTTTAAGTTAAAAATGTGCAAATTTTACTTTCACCCAAATCAAAGTATGTCCTTTCTGAACACCCTATGTAATATGGGCCTCTGACTCTTACGCTCTGTTCTTTTACCTCCTTGTACTGTTGTGGGTGAGTTTCCTTAGGAAGCAAACTTCAGTGGAAATTGGCATGAAAGGGAAGGGAAGAAATTAGGAGTGGGCAGTGACAGAGAGCTGAGCTGTGGCATCGTCTTACAGAAAGGCCCAGCTAACACAGAGGGGAGTTTTAAAGAAGGGCTAACATTTTGGAAATCTCATGATTTCTGGTGAGCAGTCAGAGCTCTTTTACCTGCATCAATTTGTGTGACCTTAAATAAAAGCTCCTCAGCCCAGTTAATCCCTGAAAAAGTTGAAAGCTGCAAGTTTTCTGCCTCTAGCACTGTCAGTAGCTGGAGTAATCAGTGTTTATTCTTTAAATGGAATTTTGGCAGTACACAGCAGCTTCCATCGCGGTCCATCCCTGGTGCTGCCCAGGCCATGATTTTTGTGCAAGTTCTCTGAACAGCATTGATCTGGTGAGCTTATTTTCTGAGGGAAATTTAAAATGTTAGTGGGAAAAACTAATGTTTACACTTCTGCACAATCTGATGATACAACTGATACTTATCATCTCCTTCCCTCTCCTATCAAATCTCAATTTTCTCCAACCACAGCTATCACTTCTGCTGGTCTTGGTTGTTTACCTGGGGATGTGACTCAGATGCTCATCCTGAGATTTCTAACTTCTTGATCATGGGTCTTTCTTAGTTCAGAGAGCCTGTCCATTTATTATTAAAACTGAACAAAGAATTGGTGCCTAATTGGTACCATGTGGATTTCTCTATGCAAAATGTATTCATCCCCTTACCCATTGTTGAATAGCATCCTTACTTCCTCCTAAACACCAGGGTTAATTACCTTCAACATCTGGTGATCCCTATTTTTGTCTGGTGTTGCCTTGGCACCGAGATTCTAAGTGCTCAGGAAGGACTTACAGCTTTTTATTCAATAGGAGAGTTTGTATGTTCCCTGCTGGAAACATTTTCTACTAGGAAATGAGCATTGTTGCCCACAGAGCACAGGGTTGGGGCGACAGGAAACACAAAATCCCCCCAAATACCACGGCAAACAATGGTAAGCTAGGTTTTCCCACCTCTATCCTTGTTTCCCAGACCCAGGTAGTTTTTGTTTTGTAGACATAACGTGAGACACAGGTATACAATTTGAAATATAATGCATTCATGTGATGACACCTTACTCACATAATGTATTTCTTCCAAGCTTGCACTTCAGATGTGCCCTTGCAGGCAGTTCTGACACTGTGAGTACGGCAGCTTCTGGGTGGTAGTGGGAGACTGCTAGTGATCCCAGTTTATTGCATTCACGCCCCTTCCTATTTGCACAGTAAAGCTTTAGCCTTACAATGGACAGCGTGGGGACTCCTATTCACCAAGTCCACAGCTTCTGTCATCACTGACTGTTTATTGTTGGACACGTAGCAGTTCAAAGCTTGTTTCATAGGGAACGCTTTCTACCAGGCAGTAAGGTGTGATGGAAAGATCTTCACACCTCATGATGATCACCATCCGTCAAGCTAAATGCCTCTATCTAAGATGTCCTTGTTCCCGGTTTTCCAATTATTCTTCTTCAAGGCTCTCCAGCCAAGGTATTTCCCCTTGCCTATGAATTCATACAAAGAGTAAATTCAGGTCATTTATTTTGCCATACAAAGTGCACTAGATACGTGTAGGCTATCCAGAAAGTATCCAGCTGCATAACATGAGAAATAGAGACAGACGTGGGTGGATACTCCCAGACAGCCTTCCTGCTGTTTAGATCTCTGCTCATTGGGAAACTTTCTCCTGAGCACGGTCTTTAGAGGTGACCTCCAGCTGGGCCTGCTGTGCAGCTGTCATCCATTTTCAACTTGCACCCACATTCTGAGAAGATCTAGCCCCGAACCAGGTGCAACTTTATTTCTTCTTTACCAGCTAGTCTACAGAACCCTTAGCTTTCTCGGATGGGTGATGAGAGGAGGCTCTGCCTCCACCACAGCACCCCGCACAGTGCCCTGGGTTGGGTGCCGGCCGTGTGTTTGTGTTCTCGGGTCCCCAACAGGCTCAGCCATTTCCACTGGATTATTACTGGTCCAACAAGCTTATGGTGGAGGGGCTCAGAGAGAATCCATTGCACTCTGAGCAGTTCTGGCCCTGGAGTCTCTTTGTGCATCATAATCAGGGGCTCCATCTGTACCCAGGACCACTTACGTGCTAGGAGCAGTTTTATGAAATGTTCATAATACTCTGCTTCAGATAGCGTGAGTTTGTCCTAGAAATTCAGGAATTAAAATCGTAATTCTTCTACTGAGACTTGCCATAAACTAAGCACTGTCTGTTTTTCCATCACTGGGATCTATAACACTATTGGGCCTGCCGTGACATATGGCACAAGCAGTGGGGCTGCTGCCATCACAGCTTAGACGGCTGCAAAACACTCTGACCTGCTCAGCATTACACAGAACCGAAAACCTTTTGTTTTGCCAAATATGTATTCTCAGGTCTGAAATATGCTGCCTCCAGAAACCAAAAGGCCCGCCAGATATTTTCCTTTCTTCATGGTGGTGATCACCAAATTTTACATATGGACGTATAAAATCTTATACATAACAAATATAAATACAGTAGGACCTCCATAGAAGACAAGCTCCCCACATGGACCACCGCCTTACGTTGACCTGATTTTCATAGAACAGACGTGCAACATGTGTACTGAGGCCTCATTTCTTATGTTGACCTCCTCTTTATGTCAACACCTTGTTATAGTCCAGTAGGTTCTACTGTATATAACATATGTACACACACACACACACGTACACAGAGAGGATGCCAAAAAATTGAATGCACATTTTAAGAAAGGAAAAAACCTATTAAAATAATAATATTCAATATTTACTGACAACAAAAGATGAAAGCAGATCACAGTGAATACTTCTTGGAATTGCAGAAATCAAACATAACTTGCCTATTACAAGTTTAATATAGTTTTCCTTTCTTAATATGTTTATGCATTTTTCCCACGCTCTGCTTATATATATCCATATATCTATATCTATCTATCTATCTATCTATCTATCTATCTATCTATCTATCTATCTATATATATCTTCTCGGCCTTTTGGCTAAGATCAAGTATATACATATATATATGTGTGTGTGTGTGTGTGTAAAACATAGGAAGAGAAGTATTATATGGCCCATATCCCAGAGTAGTGCCTTTAAATGGATTCACAAAACTTTTGATAGTGTAGGGGGACTTTTGAGTTTTCATGGGTTTTATATCCTATCCTCTGAAAACGTATTAGTTTCAGTAAAGGCACCAAGTGCTAGCCACTTCTTGCTTACTTAGTTTGAAGGATTTCTGTAGTTGTGGTTTATGATATTGAATCCCATTGAATCGCATTGAAATCCCATTGAAATAACCCGGATAATTGACCAGAGTAGTAGTTGGTGGGATGTACAGATGGTCCAGGCCTCTTGAGTTAGCCTAGCCAGGGGAAAAACTATAGATGGATGTTATTGTCATGTCCATACGAATATGAACTGTATATAATATCTGAAATCTTATAGGGATGAGAAAAAGGCCTCCAGATCAGTGACTGTGCACCTGAGATTCAGTTAATGTCCGTCAGCAAGATCAGGGCATTTGGTACGATGGATGGGATTAGACCTATTTTTTTTCTTTTTTGGCCAGGGCTGGGTTTGAACCCGCCACCTCCAGTATATGGGGCCCGAGCCCTACTCCTTTGAGCCACAGGCACCTCCCCGGAGTAGGTCTATTATTTGGTTGAGTTGAAAGTATTCCACACACATCCTCTGGAATCTGTCTGCTGCTTTCTGATTCCTGACTGGTGATTATAGTGGAAATAGACTGAACCATCAATTTATGCTCCCTTTAGATTTAAATTATAAATAGTTTTCATTTCTCCCCTGAGACGTGATCAAGTTTTTGATTTATTGTGGGGCAGGGGTGATTTCAAAGGCTACAAGGACTTGGCCTTCCCTGGCATAAAAGCCTTTACTCCACGAGACGAGGGCAACAAGCATTATTGGGACTATGCAAAACCTCCAGTGTGTTATTCTAGTTTGGAGCACCAGGATATGATAAGGACAGCAGACCCATTGGGCTTGAACTCTGTGTATTTCTTCCCCAATGTTTAAGAAGGGAGCATGATGACACTTTGAGTCTCTGGCTATTGTTGTCAAATTTAATCTTAATTTAATCTTCAAGAGCCCTCAAAATGTTTAGGTCTCCTTCTTTCTCCAGTGTACAGTTAGTTAAGAAAATGTCCAAAGAATCCTTTGAAGAATACCTGATGAAATCATTATCACCTACATTTGATGTGATGTTACGGGTTCCCTCCTCTGGACCTAGTTGTATCTTCAGTCAGTGAGATCTGGTCTAAAGACTGGATAAAGCCTGGAAACTGAGAAGAACGGTGACTGTTATCTGGCCAATGGCTCTATTTTTTAAATCTTTACAGAAAGAGGAGTAGCTTTTTAGCTGCCCATCTACATTGCCCCCCCAAAGATATTATCTTCCATCTTTCCCTCCATAACAATCTGTGGACAAAACCTCCCGGAAATTCCACAAGTCTTGTCACTCATAGGTAATTAATTGTATCCACTGATCTTTTGATGACCAAGTATCATACCGGGCCTCGACTGCTAAAGGGAGCCTGTCGTGTTTATTCCTAAGAACTGTCAACATCTCCTGTCATCAGTCGTCACCAACAGAGCAGAAATCTTTTTCTCCAACGTATTTTTTTAAATCTTTGGAAAATAATGTGTTACTTGGCCCTACATACTGTATTCACTTCTATACACCTGACGCTCCCAGGCTTTAAGCCCATCCTCCACAATGTGCCTTGGCCATTCTCAGCATTTTTACCTGTTAGATTATGGGCCGTCACTGCCCAGGCCCCTAAGAATTATTCGATATGCTGTTTACACACACTCTTACATTTCTTGTTAGCTTGTTAAATCCTGTACCCCAAGAGTACACCAGATTGATTGCTCTCCTTTGTATTTTTATCTTCTTAATCATATACCATCTGATAGATGTGTTCGCTTATTTAAAATCTTTAACTCCATCCGAGTGGCATGAAAAATTTTAAGTAACTTTTTTTAAAAAATTAATTTTAGAAACATTTTCTAACTGCACATAAAGTTTTGTATAAAATCTCTATGTTGTTCCAGTTCTTCATTACTGTGAGTTCTGAGGCTCATTTGATCTAAAAATTCCTTGTCTCTCTCCTTCCATTGTGTAGGACACACAACCTGCACCCCCCTTATGGGAGCTGTTGAAATCCCCCCTCTGCTGCACCTGCCTCTAGCCTCTGTGTGCACATGGCTTTCTTAACCCTGCCTGGAGTTTCATGCTCCTGTCTTATTTTTAATTAACTCACACTCCAATTTTGAGTCAAGTCTTCTCTATCTTTTTCACTTTCTCTTGAAAACTTCTCTGGACTGTGTCATTGTCCAGCCACCTTCTTCCATATATCACTTGTCACTGTTTTAGGTATCTCTCTGGACTGTTTCCCAAACGCTTTTCTATAGACAGAAAAGAACCTAAGTCAAAGTTATTCTTTAACAGAGAAATTTAAGGAAAAACAAAAGTAACTTAGGGAGTTTCCCACAAATCTGCAATTGGAGCTATAATGCACTGTTGTTCGTTCCCGTTTTATTTCTTTCTCAGTTTTGTTGCTATTTTTAAGCTGCTTTTTGTTCTTTAAAAATAATGACGATGGTAGGTGCCATTAATTGTTCTTCCTTCCTTTTTACCGTTCTCCTTTCATTCTTTTTTTTTTCTTTCAAAGCCTTAATTTGATATAATAAAACACAGCACTATTTAGGTCTCAGTGTTTTAACTGTTGTGTTGCTCAGAACGCTGAAGCACGCTCATGTGTGTGTGTGTATGTGTGTGTTTTAAATGTTATTTCACCATTGCTTTGATCAGTGCCCAGATATGTAGTCAGGTCAATGTATGTCAGAAAAATGAGTAATTACACTCACAGACATGGAAAATTGATTATAATCTAAGAATCTGATTGAGAAAAGAATAGATACAGCTACGACTATCTCTCAGGTGCAGAGAACATTCCCTGACTTACACACTATGTGCCTAAGAGGTAAAATATCCCCTAATTTCTTCTCCAGGGATCCCATCGCTAACCCTGCTCAGCACCCTCAGAACCTCAATGCTCCCGTCATCAACACTCCCTGTTTTTGGAAGAGTCCGGGATTTTCAGCATTGCCCATCTGCTGATCTGCACACCAACTACAGAGTGAGATTAACATTGTTTGACTTCAATCCAGCACATAATTAAGGTCCACATCAAAACCTCAAGGGAAAGTAATAGTTACAGTGAAAGGGCAGTAGAAAGTTCTGGATCTAACATGCTAGCTCAACTCAGCAGCAGATTACAACAGCAATAAAGTGTGACCTTTTGGTAGCACCTGTGAATTGGTACTTAAAGATCGTCCCCAGTTGCTTCACTTTTTGGCAGTTAGGTGAGAAACAGTCCCATACAGAACATATAAAGTATTTGAATTCCTTCCTCCACCCCCCCTTGGTATTTTCCTTGTTGTGCTTTACTCCACCTACAGGTATTTGTCTACATTTCCATAAAAATAGGCAAGAGAATCCATTGGAAAGAATAGAGAAAATGTGCGGACACCATAAATCACGTAACAGACTGAACCAATTACCTATCCTGCACACCCACGGAAGCAAAGTGAAAATTCAATTTTAAGGCAAGGTAGCACTTTTATTCTATTTTAAAGCAATTTCTTACCTGGCATATGGGTAACCCTCCCTTTACTTATATCTCTTGAGGTGCAAATTAATTTTTGGTTCAGATAGTAGCTCATCCTTCTGTAAGGAAATTCTAACAGTGAGGGCTGAACTTGTCTCAGAAAGGCAATTGAGTTGAACATAAATATACTGGATTCCAAAAATGTTTGCATGGTTAAAACTTTATCTCCACTTCTATCTTATTTCTCAACAAGTGATAACATTTAATTTTTTCATTATATGTTAAAATCTACGTTTATTTATTTTTTAATATTTACAAGACAAAAAAGCGTAAATATTATATCGATGACTCTAACTGCAAATGCAAGTGGTGTGTGCAATTCCGAATTAAGAAAAATATATTTTATTTACAGTACAATAAATATTTGCCCCATGTGTTTTCTGGATACAGTAAGCCAAAGACAAGCATTCAATAATTATTCTTCATTGTGAGTAAGTGTAATACATATAATTTTACTTAAAACTTTTAAAAAGATATTTAGAATTGTAAATGAAAAATTATTCCCTTTATTTGGGGGTAAGAAAAGTTTTGTGTGTATGGTGGTGGGGGAACTTTCCAGAAGTGAGTATTTGCAAACAAACACTGTTAGATATTTTGAAGTTAAAAACATAACATTGCTTTTTGTTTGGAATTTTAGTTATGATGCCATAATCCATGAAATATTTAATTTGGTTCATATTTTAAAGATCAGATATTAGAATTTGGATTATTTTGAAATTGTGAGTATTAATGAAGAAGAAGTATGAATTGTATTGTAGTTTGTTTCTAAATAGACTTTTTCACCTTATTAACTCTTCTTAGGAAAATGTCTGATTTTAATTTCAAAAAGTTAGTAAAATATTGACTTTTATATAGCATCTATTTCAAGTTGCGTGAAATGTGTTTATCCTATAATGTGAGGAAAACATTTTTTATAAGTAAGCTTTATTAATAAATTGATATAAATTCAACTGCTTTTAACAAAATCAACCCTGCAATAAAAAATTAACTCCTAATCATTGCTTACATAATGTAATCTCACAGACACTCCTGCTTCACTATCCTTACCACATTAAATACTTAATGGTCACTCCCTTCAGCTACACTGGCCTTCTAGACGTTTCTCAGGTCTATTAGTTCAATGACTTTGACTGGTGAGCTTGTCCTTAGATGCTTTCCTTGGTTTCGCCAAGTCATTCTTTCTAGTTCCGGCGTAAAAGTCATTTGCCCAGAGAAGTGGTTTTCCCTAATCTCACAACTTTCACTGGTTTCTCCTACTGTTCTCTCAAAACAATCTGTTCTTTTTTTATAAAACTTACTAGAACTTGCACTGACCATCTATGTATGTATTTGTGTGATGGCTCCCTTCTCCGTGATGAAAAAGATCTTTGCTATGGGATTTTCACTATATAGAAAGAACTCCCCCGTATCTCTAATACTTAGTCATTAAACACTTAGTAAATAGAACTTCAACTGTATTATTGTGATACTTAATACTATAAATAACACATATAATCAGAGAATAAAAGAAGTTTTATTTATTTTCTTCATTTCTATTTCACAATTGTAACCCACAAAGTCCTGGGCACTATCCAATAATATTCTATTGAAATGTGCCAATATGTAAAATTTAGTTTTATAATACTGGGAGATAAACAGTATTAAAGCAGAATCTTTAAATGGACACGACATGGTCGTAACCTATAAAAATGCACTGCTTTCTGTAAAGAAAAGGCAGCATTAAGAAAACTGGAAGAAAGAAGTCCACCCCCAGAATATGGGAAAATTTTGTGCTATCAGTCTATGAGGGTGTAAGCAAGGGAATAAAAGGATTTTCTAAAATACTGTCAAAAAGTAAACACGAATAATTATCATGAAAGTGTTGAAAGATAAGGTAAAAATTTAGTTTTAAACTATGTTGTAATTATGTTTATTTACATAGTATTATTTAATACTTTTTAAAATTTATAAATTGTACAATAATCTAGTATTGCAATAATCTAGTGCTTTAAAAATAGAATGGAAAAATCATTGTTTAATATATCTGTGTGGTTTCATTAAACAAGTATTTGGGGCTTCATTGGTCTGATAAATGTTATGGGTAGATGATTTATTTTATTCTTTCAGAATTCTTCCATAAATATTAATACCAATAAGGACATAAGGCCTGAGCCATAAAAATTATACATAGATGGAGAATATAACAACTTTTTTGTCTTATTTCCTTTAGATTGAAGAATGTAAAATAATATGTAGGTGGTTTCTATTAAGAACTAAATTATTATGTTGGGGGTTTTCCTAAACTTTATGTTAATGCTTGATAGAATGTTGAGGTAACACTGATTTCATGAAAAACTGAAAATAACTTAAACATAGGTTAATACAATTGAGCAATTTTCATAAGTACACAAAAAATGTGATGAAGTAGGTACAGAATTGAAAGTCTTGCTTGTCTGACTGCAATCTAAGAACGTTTGTCTTCTTTCTTTGCTTCAACTGGCTACTGAAACGAAGAAGGTGCTCTTCACTTTATAACTCTCCATTTAGTGTCCCACGATGATTTATTTTAGAGTAATAAATCTAATTATGATTATTCTAATAATAAATTCTAATAATGTTAATCCCTTACATTTACATTCTTCATTCCATATATTACTTGCTATCCACATATGCCTCTTGAGGATTGCTAAATTGGTGAATGGCTATACAAAATAATTTCTATTGACCACTTGAAGAAATAGTCTACGCACAAGCATAAAAATGTTTTCTTCAGAGATATTTTGAAAATGTCACAAATCGCTATTTGCCAAATAAGTCTTCCAGCAGCCTTAAGACAACTGGGTCAATAATGCCCATGATGAAACTCAGAACAGTTAACTAAATGTATGTAAGAACACATAGCAAAAATAAGATTAAAAGAACTTTTTGCTGCTACAACTGAAAGTTTTTACCTTATCTTATGCCACATCTCAAAATACTGTTAGTCCTTTAAGAAAAATTTAAACCACCTTCTATGAATTAATGAAATAAATGTACTAAACTATTTCCACATATTAAATGGGTTATAGAAAAGTTCCTAAAATATAAATAAACTACCCAAATAAATGCATGCTATTTAGTGAATAAAGTAGAAAAACTTTTATTGTTTATTTATTATTCATTTATTCAAGAGGGAATTCTTGCTTCCACAAAGGCGTTGAATGTCTGCCAAATCAAAACTAACAGTAAAGACTACAGAAATGACAAGGACAACTTTAATGTTTTCTAGGATGATTCTTGCAGCAATCCTGTACTATTCCCACAGTCTCTCAATATGGTATGAAAATTCCAAATGAATACAGTAGTGGCAAATTAAGCATTGGGGGAGAACATAATTTAGAGGCAATCTGGTGTTTCTCTCAATAGAACTATGCTTTTGGAACAACCATATTGTTAGTCATTTACCCAAATAGATTAAATTTTTTTAAAAAACTCTATTTGTCTGTCTTTTATTACATTTCTGAAACAAAGAAACATCTTTTCAGCCAATTACTACTGTGGCTTCATAAACAGTGAGGTAATTCTTATTTTTGCATTGAAGATTTGAGATATTTAGTTCAGAATTTTTTCCTTTATTTTCTTAGTTTCTAAATTCAGTATTAAACACTTTACACAACAATTGAACCAAATGTCTTATTGTTTGATGTTAAAAGGAATCTCCAGATCCTTAGTTATATACTCTATTTATGAGACAATGTAAACATACCCACTCCTTCCTCACCAGGGTTTTCACTATAAAAATGTTTCATTATAGATTGTGACTACCAGAGAAAGAAACAGATTTCTCCATGTGCTAGCTGGAACAACTTTCAGACCAAGTTTCACAGTTGACTTTCCACTGAAATTAAAAAGTTACTCTTTGACTCCAAATGGTCTGGGATCTCTTGATCATCAATGTGAATGAAAGTTCTCAAGATTACTAATAGATGGGTGGTGCCTGTGGCTCAGTGAGCAGGGCGCTGGCCCCATATGCTGGAGGTGGCGGGTTTAAACCCAGCCCTGGCCAAAAACTGCAAAAAATAAAAATAAAAATAAAAATAAAAAAATTACTGATAGAAATTATTTAAAAAGAAAGAAAATATTCTGTATAATAAAAGCAGAATATATGACCTTTTAAACGTGGATTCTGTTTTCAGTATAATATTACAAATGTTAGAGAATTTTATTTAAATGTATATGTCATAACCATATTGTAGTATACAACTAGTGACTTATTTAGAGAATTATTTTGATGAAAACCAAAAGATTGAAAGAAATGGATTAGCACACATCAAGTTCTATACAACAAAGACCTTGCAGAGAACAATCAGCATTGCTTTTCTTTTTTATAAAATCCATAAATTTGTACATGCACAGACACACAACCACTAACACAAGTGCACACATACGCACACCTCTGTGCAAAAATGGGATTACCTGAAATCTTACATGCTTATTCATCAAGTATAGGTTCCTTAAAATTAGATAGATCCTTTGCATTAACAATCATTTAGAAAATTAGTTAACATTGATGAGATTTACAAAGTTTTAAAAGTTTATGTAAATGGCAGAATAATCTTGAGTAAAGAAATCTATTTGACCATAATAGATGAGAAAACCATGGGCTAATTGATTAATATGAGACCACAATGATAGAGACAGGCATATTATTTTCTTGAATTATTGAGTTCCTCATCTATCCAAAGGAATATATATTTATCTCATACAATGGCATAAAACTAAATCAATGTAATTATGCACAAAGTTTAAATAGTGGGTATGTAGGCAGTCACAGATTCTCTCACCATCTGTAAAATTAACTAAAGATGCTTAAGATGGACAAAAGACTTAAATATATAATATATGACCCCATAAAATTTCTAGAAGAAATCATAGAAAAACTCTTCTGGATATCAGCTTAAGCAAAGAATTTATGACTAAGATCTTAAAAGCACAAATAATAGAAATGACAGAAATGAAAGTCAGTAAGTAGAACTTAGACTAAAAAGTTTCTCTACAGCAAATGTAGTAATCATCATTATAAACAGATAAGCTACATACTGGGAGAAAAATTCTGGACTTCACTATAAGTAATAACTTCTGCTGTGCAAAAGCAAATGTCAAGAAAACAAGAAAGGCAAGCCATGGACTGGGAAAATATTTCTGCAAAAGACAAATCTGATAATGAATTGTTGTCCATAATATACAAAGAAATCTTAAGACCCAACAATAAGGAAATTTAAAAATAGGCAGAAAACCTGAACATGCAATGGACTGAATTTTTTTCTCCATCTACCTCTGCCCCAAATTCACATGTTGAAATCTTACTCTCAATTTGGTGGTATTTGGAGGTGGAGTCTTTGAGAGATAATTATGTCACAAGGGTGGTGCTCACATGAATATGATTAGTGCCCTTACAGGAAGAGGCCAGACAGTTACATAGCTCTTTATTCTCCATGTTAGGATACAATGACACGTCGGCAGTCTCAACCTCAAAAAGGACCCTCACCAGAACTTGACCATGCTAATACCCTGATTTTGAACTCCCAGCCTCAAGATCTGGAAAAATAAATTTCTGTTGTTTATAAGCTACTCAGTCCACACTACTTTGTTCTCACATCCTGAACCTGCTAAAGTGAGACCCTTGACCAAAAATGATATAAACATGGAAGTCAGGATATTAAAAGATGTAAAGCATCATATGTCATTAGGGAATTGTAAATTGAAACAATAATGAGATGTCAATACAGAAGTAATAGGTTGGTCAAAATCCAGAGCACGGACAGCACCAAATGCTACAAGAATGTAGCGCAGGCATCAGGGCATTTATTCATCATGTGTAGGAACATAAAATGGCCCAGCCACTTTGGAAGTCAGTTTGCCAATTTCCTACAAAATTAAACATATTCTTGCTACATGATCCAGCAAAATATCTCCTTGCTTAACACTTCTGGTGTTTATTCAAATGAACTGAGAAAGATGGGTCCATGGGAAATTAGTTACATATCTGTTTATAGCAGCTTTATTCATAATCACCAAACTTAGAGAAAATTCAATGTCCTTCAATGGATGAAAGGATAAATAAAAGTGCTTAATCCAGAAAATAGAAGATTATTTAATATTTTTAAAAGAGAGGGAACTATCAAGCTTTGAAAATACTAGAGGAAAGAAAATGTAAATCACAGTGTGAAACGAGTTAATTCGAAAAGAATACAATCTGTATGATGTCAACTGTATGACATTCTGAAAAAGACAAAAGTATAGAGACAATAAGACAATACTGGTGGTTTTCAGAAATTCGGGGGAGAAAGAGATGAATACATACAACATGACGATTTTCACATCAGTAGGGACATTTACTGTAAAACTGCAATAGTGGATACAAGTCATTATATATTTGTTAAAATCTATAGAATAGACATCCACAAAAATGCACCCTAATGTCAACTATGAACTTTGGGTAACAATGACATGTAAGTATAGGTTCATTGATTGTAACTAATGTACCACTGCAGAAAGAAATATCCTTAGATGGGGAGGTCATGTACATTTAGGGCAGAAGGTATATGGAAACTCCCTGTATTTTTCACTCCACCCTGGTTTTAACCATACTTGTTTAAAAATTAAGTTTACTAATTAAAAATTAATACAACGTGTGAATCTTAAAAACACTAGAACTCTTTTAAAACTGCCCTCAGGTATTTTAGATCATGGTTTTTAATATCCACTTTGGAAGCGGCATGTCATATTTTAGGGGTGAGCTTAATTGTTTTTAATAGCTGAGAGTCTTTCAGTTCGAGGGCTGGTAAATAAGGTGAGCAATCACATCGTGAAGATCCGTTTGGAGTTTAAAATTAGGTATGAATTTAAAGTAATTGAGATTGATTTTCTTAATTCACCAGTAAAATGTCTCTGTAAGTGTTTCCAAAAGAGGAATCCTCAAGAGATTTTGAACAATTTCAGCCAAATAAGATTAAGTACTATCTCTTAAATCAATACATTGCAGGACAATTGGCAAATACTGCATTATGTTATTTCTAAGGATTTTGTCAGAATTCAGCCTTTGCCCTGAAAATGTATAGAGTATTAACAATAAACACTCGTTAGGATTTTTATATTTTTCATGCATTCTGCATAATTTTTTCATAGATATAGCCCAAGAGATTTATGTGTAGATAAGTATGTGTATGTGCAACGTATATAACTCCTACATAGCTAATGTGCACATACATGGTGTACGAAAATATTGAAAAGGGATTTTTATTCTCCTAAATTGATAGAAGAAGCATACATCAATAAGCGTAAAGCCTTTGATATACCATATTTGTGTTTCATTATGCCATTTGTTACTCTAAACTGGAGATTTTAAAAATGCTTATTATACCAGTTTTTTGTATTCATAAATTCCCTCAGCTAATTTTCTTGCCATTGTTAATTGTAAGTTATTCTTTGAGTATCTCACATTACTTCTTAGTTATAAAAAAATACTTCAAATTTGTTTAAATGCACTCATTAACCACGTCTGGGTTTAGCTCTCCATAAAACCTCATACAGAAGTAAAGGTTACAGAATGTGATTGAAACTGTCCGATTCTGTTGGAGGGTTGAAGGGGAAGGCTTTCCCTTATCTTATTCCTTTATCTTGTCTCCCTATGAATGAATTCTCTTTACTTAAAACATCCAACAATCTAAGCCTCACAATCACACTCAGATGTAAGAAGAAAAAAACAAAAAATCTTCTGGACACCATGAAGCCAGCTTTATTCATGGTAACTTTAGTTTATTTTTCATGTTTTCCTCTATTTTGCTTTAGAAGTCCGTTTAGAAACTGAGATACTCAGATAATCTTGTGTAAGATCTTCCTGCAGGAACTTGAAAACCCTTCTTTCCTATTTACGGATTCCTCCTTCCTTATTTCTGCTTGGGTTTACTCTACAGACATGGTATAAATGTTCCTTTCTTCAACCTCATTTTTGCAGACTATAAAGTACTTCTTGCAGTTCGAATTTTGATCAGATTTTTAAGTTTTATTTGTGATGAGTAATAGACAACTATCAGATGTGGCGGAGGTATACCAGTAATCACAATCACATACATGAAACTGAACTTCTCCTTTTCCCGTTAAATCTGACTTTTTCTATATGGCCTCTCTCTTTCAAGTGTAGAATATGGAGACATACATTTGAAATATTACAAACAGTTCTGTAGACATTTATGAAAAGTGCCTATCATGATAAACGTATTTCTCTTTACCTTTCACTTTTCCCTTTATCTTCTACATTGAATAGTTCACAAATTCCTGTCATTTTTATTTCTCAAATGTGTCTCAAATCATTTCCTTGAATCGGATTTCATTGTTACCAGGCTAGTTTGATATCATATAATTTTCACTTCAAAAATTTCAAGTCTTTCCTCTTTATCTCTTCTAGTTAGTTCATAATATTGTGACTCGAGTTGTATCTCCGAAACAAAAATTCAATCCATCATTATTCTAATTAAAAATTTTTGAATAATCTTTGTAGCAGACAGAACAATACTCAAAACCAAAGTAATATATCTAATACATTTAGCTGTCATCACAAAATAATATTTTATACTTAATGACATGAATGCTTTTCATATAAGTCACAATGAGATGTAAGACACTTCACCATATATCCCCTCTAGACACAGTGAGTGAACAGTGACTTCAAATATCATTTTCTCTTTTTTAAATTTCAAAATATTAAGTGGACCCACATGAAGTTGGTTACATGGGTCGGTGTTGCAATGCTTGAGGTTTCCTATTATCCAAATAGTGTTCACTGTACACATAAGATAGGTTTTTGTCCGTATCTTCCCCTTTCCTGCCACCTGCTTGGTTTCCACTGAGTTTTACTTCCCTCTGTGCACACGTGTTCATCAGATAGTTATAATTTAATAGTGAGTACATGGTGCATTGGGTTTTCCATTCACATAGGATAATGTTCTCAAGTTTCATCAAATTATTGCAAAATGCATTCATCTATCCTTTTTTATGACTGAATAGTGCTCCATGGTATACATATACCACATTGTACTATGTCGTCATGAATTGATAGGTTGATTCCACATCTTTGCAATTGTGGATTTTTTTTTTTTTTTTGAGAAAGCCTTATTCTGTTTCCCTGGGTAGTTTGGACATGCACAAACTAAAAGTTCCACAGATAAAGGGCTTTGTTTAAACAAGCACATTGTTTAGAAACTATCGATCACAATTTCACATTTCATAAGTCCCTTCTGAAGGTGGGGTAATAGCTGTCAGAATACTCATATTATGATGCTTTAAGTCAAAGGTCTAAGCAATTGTGATTCAACATAATTTCTTTTAACATAGTGAAAGCTGATAGCTCAAACTGCTTGTAGGGTTAGGGGGAAACTTGCCTTTTCCCCAACAAGTTTGCTGAAAGATCAACAGACAAGGCAAATAATAAAAGGAGTGTTTGTTTACCACTACCATGCACAGAGTAACTACCCAATATCCCAATAAAGTTAAGTTATTTTTATACTCCTGTTTTTAAAAAGAGGCCTTGGAAGAAGAAGTATATGTAATTTTGTTTAGGGTCTAGGTGGATGCCAGAGAGTGGGAATAAGTGGTAGAAACAGATTGACCAGTAAATTATCCTGAGAAATAGGTATTACGTTTAAATGATCTGGGCTAGTTTAATATTCTTGATCTTCTTCCTTGCAAATGCTGAGATAACAGGTAAAAAAGGGAAGTCAATGACTCCCTTTTGGTCTTTTGATCAGGTCAATCCATCTGGTTTATGCAGATAGAGGGGAAGCTTCTCCCAGGGCCTGCTAATCTCTAAGAGCCTACAATTCAAAATATTATGTATGCCAAGGAGTCATATTTTGGAGGGAAATTTCCTGAGCTCTTTCACTGCTCTTCCAGTTGTGTTGGGAAGGAGGGCTGAGGATAAGAATCTGAAAGGAAGAAAGAGTTTTATGTTTAGTCGCCATAGTGCTTGGGGATGTGGGGTGGAAAAGCTTCCAAGAAACTTGGGAGCCTGCTGGTCACCAAAGGATGTAGAAAGGAGAAAGAGTTCTCCCCTTTCCCCTCCCTGGGTCCTTCTGAGCTTCTGTGGCTTTGAGCCTCACCAATATCTTGTTTCCCATTGTTCACCTCCTTCTCTGCTTCACCATGTCCCTCCGTGAGGTCCCTAGCAGGCTCCAGCACTTCTTCCTCTGGCTTTCACCTGCTCTGCGTCTCTCATCCCCTCTTCTGAAACCCTTCTTTCCTTAATCAGTCATCTCGCCTCCCTCTTTTCTCAAATAATCCTTTCTCTAAGAAAGATATCACATACCTTTATATATCTATCAAGCACTTTCGCTTTGTACTGTGAATATTTGTTGACATGTTGGTTTACTCTTAAAGGTATATTTGTCTTCCTCATTCTGAATTACCTGGTCCCGTAATCAATATTTTCAAAGCTTTATTGCCTTCAATTTATCCAAATTCTCAGATATTTATTTCACTTGTTTCACATTCTGTAAGGTTGTGCAGGGTGAGAAATGTAAACTCTATCTTTTGGAGTAAAAGTGGTTCAGTAACAAGGTATCATTTCTTTTTAAAGAAACCTTTAGTATCCTCAGTACTAACAACAGCAAATACGAAATGTCTTCTTTGTATAAGATACTGTGATTGGGTTGAACTAGTCTGAACATTTAGATTTATTATAGTTTAAATTGGCAAGACTTCTGGGACGTTTAATTCCACTTGCATATTCATCTACAAAAGTCAAAGATGAAAAGTGAATTTCACCTCTCTATGTATAATTCAAGGTCTTCAGTGTCTTATTCATGAATGTCCAAAAAGACAAATTGTTCTCATCTATCAAATAGGATTTTGGCAAGGAATTGACAGTAAAACCAGAAGGCCTGCCAACGTTTGGACTTTGCAGAACTTTATGCCTGTTCAGACTGTATTATAATCTGTTACCATGTGTCATTTTGAATGTGTTTCCTTTAGAACTGGCATGGATTCATATTGGCAGGTAACACATAACATTTATTACTGTTACACTTTATATTTTATTCAAATCAGAAATAAATCCAAAAGAGGCATGAGTATAGAGAATACAATTTCAAAGGTGGAACTTACTAGGAGAGTCCTTTTGGCCCAGACTTCAATTAGTCTACATCTTTACCAAACATTATTGTGTGTTCGTTGGGAGCTTTTGGCCAGTCTTAGTCAATAATTCACCAACTATTCAACTAACTGTTGAGTGGTGAATATATTACCCAGACAACTAATTTCATATGCTTTTTTTCTCATTAAATATTTATAACATCCTAGAAGGGATACAACATAGTTATTAAGACCTCATTTTTTTGTACTAACAAATTGAGACATATACTTAATTTGCAAACTCACTAAATCAAATATTTGATGCCAGATTCTGATAAGAATAGAGAATTTCTTTCCCCAATGTTACAGTTTCAGTGTTCTAATGCCTAGTTGTACTGAAGAAAATTAATAAATAATAAATAAAAAGAAGATGCAAATATAAACAATCAACTTTCACTACATTAGAATAACCTTGCAAATCATAAGTTTTAGACTTCTGAATTAAAACATCAGAAGATTCCAGTATTTTAACATCTATTTATACCACCTGTAGCATGCACTTATGAAATAGGTAATTGTGAGTGATAATTTCTAAACAATGTGCCTACTTAGGAAGACAGGAAGACAAAGCCCTTAATATGTGGAGCTTTTAATTTGGAATGACCAAACTTTCTTGACAGGAATGTGTAGGAAAAAATGATAATAAAACTAAAGTGGTATTTTTAATGTCGTGGTTAAGTAACAGCAGATCAGCCCTTAACTTAATTCATGAGCAAAAGCTTCAAAACTTGTGCATAGTCTGTTTTCTTTTTTTTTCTGTGAGACAGAGCCTCAAGCTGTCACCCTGGGAAGAGTGCTGTGACATCACAGCTCACAGCAACCTCCAATTCCTGGGCTCAAGCGAGTCTCTTGCCTCCGCCTCCCATGTAGCTGGGACTACAGGCGCCCGCCACAACGCCCGGCCATTTTTTGGTTGCAGCCATCATTGTTGTTTGGCAGGCCAGGGCTGGATTCGAACCCACCAGCTTAGGTGTACGTGGCTGGCGCCTTAACCCACTGAGCCGCAGGCACCGAGCCAGTGCATAGTCTGGAAAAAAAACAATACTTATAAAACAGAACATTTCCAATTTTCATCTAATATTTGTGTGTAAATATAAACCTGAAATTGTCCTCAGTTTTAAATTCACAACTGCAACTCAGATTTTGCCTACAAACACAAACACTGTAACCTAACTGTAGGTACATGCATATTAATCTGAAATAAAAAAATAAATCCACTGCTTATTTTAATTAGCAAAATTTAAAAAAAATTAGAAATATGTATGATTTTATGTATTTTATATATTCTTATGTATTTTAAACTCTTATTGTAAAATATAGTATGACATAATATTATTCAATAATTATATGTAATAATGTTATAATATAATACTATAATTATATAATAATGTTTACTATTGTTTCAGTTCTCTGAGCTCCTGGTCTATACATTTGCATTCCAAATGTACATCCCCAGAAGTACTAAAGATTGCATGATACATGTAGTGTCTTCATGACTTGGTTCATTTTTACTTGATAATGATAATAATTATAAGTCCCCAACTAGCATTAATCAAACATGCATAAAATTGAAGAATCCTTAGCACACACATGATACAATTAATTTAAAAAATAGTCTTTAACATTCATGTTTCTTTTGTCAGGGTAGACCTCAATGATAACAATACTGATAATAATAATTACAGTTAGCTTTCCAAAAATCTTCCTATCAGGCAAGTGCCAGTTTCCCTATCTACATTTTCTCAGATAATGCTTGCATAGATTCTAAGATACAGGTACAATTCACTTTCCATCTTGCAAATGAAGATACAAGACAAAAAAACTTCCATTTCCCCTTGAATGTTCTTGCCATCAGCAAAGGATAGAGTCAGGCTTCTAAAATAGGCTTGAGTGGGTCCAGATTCTGGATTTGTCAACACTCAATGCAAGAGTAAATGATTTCTGCTAGAACGTTTCCCTTTTCCAGTTGTCCATAAAATTATTCTAGATATTTATGATTTTTTTTGTCATTTTAATTCAACATCTTAAGTAAAATATATGGTGATATGAATTTATGGTTTTTAATGAATTAGGTTGTTCTGCTATGATTTATGTCTGGTATTACTTCTGAGGTTTTTTCCAACAAGTGAAAAATTTTGTAGGCTAATACCTATCTAATTTAGTCATTACACAATTAAAATTAATGCTTTCATCTATTCAGCCAACACACTAATTGAGATAAATTAGAGCAAAACTGAAATATTTATGAAAGACAGCAGATAATTTATAATTCAGTTGGAGACAAATAATGGCTCCTTCATTTTCAAAGGAAATATTTTAGAAGTTTTTATCCAATTCAGACTTGTGGAATTAAGTTTAAAAATACAGATTGCACATATTATTTTGTCATAAGTATTTTTGAAAAATTTCTTTTGCGCAAGTTGGCTAAAAAAGTTTCTAATCATAACGGTCCTAAGACCATCATCAATTTAATAGTCATCATTATCAGAATAAAATTCATCACCATCAGGAAAAAGTTTTAGTTTCATTAGGTAAACTTATTTTTAAAGAAAAGTTTACTTTTTTGGTAGTGTGGAGTACTTAGAACTCAGTACCTGGTGAAGAGGCAGGAAGAGGGGAGTGGTACAGCCAGACCCCTTATTGCTTTCAGAGCGGAAGATATTACAAAGAGTTGAGACTAATGACCTTACAGATAGGCTTTCACGTGGGTTCAGTTAAGCCAGATGAGCCGCCATAGACAGCAGAAGGAAGAGATACAATATTGGTAGGGATTTCCAGGAGTAATTTGTGAATGAAATGCGTTCTGATATCACTCAGGGCACTGAGCTCACCATTCAGACAATGCTAGGCACTTGTTCATATTCTCTCATGTTATCCCTGAAACCTTCATTCTCGTTACCTTCTGATTCAATTTTAAGCACCGATATACAAAACTTCAACGCATTTTTGCATAGAATTCTAGAGCGTGAATATATTCTCATTACAGAAGGTGGCAACTGATAGGCCCACATGTGGCTTCAGCCTAACTGCCAGCGAATGGGAGCAAAGAGCTTTTTTGTGCCCATGATTCCTAGTAGGATTTTGATAAAATTGTCGTGATAAATTCTCTTTCACTTTGACAGCAGAAAAGTAAATCGAAACCACTATTGTATATCAACTCACACCAATTAGGATAGGTTAGGGTGGCTGTTGTAAGAAAGTTAAGAGATAACAATATTGGTAAGCTGGAGAGAAAGGAATGTTCTATGCTGTTGTTGGAAATGTCGCTTGGCACAATCATTATGAAAAAAAGGTGTGGAATTCCTAAGAAATTAAAACTAGAACAACCATGTGACTCAGCATTTCTCTTCGGGGCATAGACCAAAGGAAAAGGAAATTATCTGCATTCCCATCTTCACTGCAGCATTGTTCACAATAGCTGATATCCTCTTTTGCAACCCAGAACTCATTGCTAAGTATGAGTTTTGATACATCTAAGAAGGAATATTAATGTTAAAAAAACAAAAAACAAAAAACACAATAGCTGAGATGTGGAAACAACCTAAGTGTTCACCAATGAATAATGGAGGTAGAAACTGTGGTATGTATTTAAAATGAAATATTATTCAATCTTAAAAAGGTGTCCTTCCATTTATCACCACAAAGATGAATCTGGAGGAAATTAAGCAAATGAAATAAGCCAGACACAGAACAAAAATACTGCATGCTATTACTTCTATGTCAAATCCAGAAAAAAAAGGCAAATATGTAGGAAAAAAATGAAAAATGAAACTGTGGTTATCAGGAACACAGAGCTGAGGAGATACAAGCTAGATAGACATGTCCACCAAAATAGTGGACATGTCTAGACGTCTAATATACAACATGATGACTGTAAATAATACATTTTATTGTATTTGGGATTTTTGCTAAGTGGATAAATCTAGATATTATTGGCCCATATAAAAAAGGCTAACTATGGTAGATTATGGGTATATTAATTTGTTTCACTATAGTAAACATTTATACACGAACTTATATACCCCATATTATCATCTTGTATATACATTAAATATACATATTTAAATTTTTTTTTAAAGAATAGACTTCTGATCCCCTTAAATATTGAATATGCTAACCACATCTGTGGTTAGCTATGTGACATGGCTTTGAATCTCTTTCTATTCTGTGAACAATCTTATGAATATTGTAGATTGATATTTTAAAATGTGTATTCCTTGGAACACTTTAAACATGAAACAATCTAGGAAAGAATTAATATTGATTTTGCTTGAGACATGTTTCAGAGTATGTCACGCTTTTGAGCGGATCAACATGAGTGCTAGCGTACTTAAAAAGTCATGCTTTATATAACCTATTTAAATGGGTGTGGCATAGCAGTTAACAAATTTATTTTTAATGTAATATCTAGAAATAGTATTATGCAGTATGAATTTTGTGAAATATTTCTCTCAAAATACAGTGCCAAGAAATTTGTTATGTATTAAGTAATGTTGTTTTTACAGTAAACTAAAACTTTGTATATTAATTGATAATCTCAGGTTCCCTAATTTATATGTTAACTCTTGAGAGTTTTTGCAGTTTTTCCTTCCTGATTAAATATATGTCTAACCTTTTATGTGGGAGAATTCAAACAAATTTTTTTTGTCATTATCTTTTTTTAATATGTGTGTTTTAATTGCTGTATGCCATTGTCTTTCTTTTTAATTATATTCCAGTTTCTTAAAGATCAGATTCTGCCTTTTTATTACATGTTTAAGTAACAGTTTTATGGAAAGATGTCAAAGCTCAGATTCTTCTTATAATGTCATTTTTTGTCATATGTTGACCAAGTATAGTTGTGTATATTTATGAGATACGCAGTGATGTTATGACTGGGGAAAATTAAACCAAGCTACTCAACTGATCCATTACCTCAAACATTTAACATACTTTGCGATGAAAACATTAGAAACTGTCAGTGATACTAAAATATACAGAGCTCAATGATTAGCTATATTCATATGGTCTTTCAGCACATATTTTCAGAGTCCACTCTCCAGATTGCCTCAAACTTGAAGATCAATGGTGTTTGATGTGGTTATGCAACTAGTAAACATCACACACACATCAATGTAAAGTTTATGTGTCTCAATCTTCTGTTCTAAATGTCAAAACCAACTTCAAGATACATGCCCAAACAGTAATGTCTCCTGAATATGTGCCATTATATAGATGCAGACGCAACTGTTAAATACCCTTATGAACTTAAGGTTTTATATGTTGCTGCAACTATTCTGACTTCTCATAGGGAGAAGTCCACAGATCTTAGCAACAATAGCAAATTCAATCCTTACTGCAACTCAATCGCTATGTTTCTTAGGTCACATTTTCAAGATAACAAATGAAACTTGATTTTTAGGAAATGGGTGAATTTACTTTAGTTCGGTTGTTTCTCCTTGGCTAATTGTATATACAAAAGGGAAAGTATTCACATGGTACAAATAAAACCTTCATGGATGAGAATGTAGACAGATCAGATTGTTTATGGGAATTAGAAGGGGAGAAGATGAGCATCTCTAGTAGAGAAATTTTAATCAAGATATTTGGCACTTTCCACTCTGGTTTCAGTAGCACCTGAAATTAATCAGAATTAAATTGAATTTCTTAATTTTGTTTTTGCAATATGTAATAATTGTGCACATTTATGTGGTACATGTGTTATTTGGACACATGAGTACAACATGCAACGATCAAATCAGCGTATTTAATATATCCAAGAGTTAAAGAGTTGTCCTTTCATTTGGGTAAAATATATAAAATCTCCTCTTCTTCAAAATATGAAATCTGTGATCATTGTTAGCTATAGGTAGTCACTCTACTCTGCTGTCAAACACTAGGGCCTATTTCTTCTATATAAATGCACGTGTCAAGACATTAACTAATCTCTCTTCATCTCCTTCATCCTCTTCAGGCTCTGATCACCATCTCTATATCCACAAGGTCAACCACCTCCCACACATGAATGAAAAAGGCTAACTATGGTAGATAGTTTTCTTTTTGTACCTGGCTTATTTCACATAACATAAATGATCTCCAATTTCAAACATATCGTGGCAAATAATAGGATTTTATTCATTTTTTAAGCCTGAATAATATTGTATTATGTTTATATTCCACATTTTTTATTATCATCAGTTGAGGGAAGCTTAGGTTCATTCCATACTTTTGCTATTATAAATAGTTATTTGATAAACATATGAGTGCAGATTTATTTTTGATATAGTGATTTTATTTCCTTTGGGTAGATACAAAAGAGTGGGATTGCTGGATCAAATAGTAAATCTAATCTATTTTTAGTTCTTTGGTAAATTTTTAATACTATTTTCTATAATATTTGCCCTAATTTACACTCCCAACAAAGGTGTAAAAGAGTTCTTTTTTCTTCATATTGTCTTTCTGGTATTTGTTACATTTTGTCTTTTTCATCATCAGTCATGCCATTCTGTCTGGGAAAAAATGATATCTCAAAATGGATTTGATTTATATTTCTCTGATAATTAATGTTGTTGAGGACTTTTTCATGTAATGTGGGTCATTTGTCTCTTTTGCCCACTTTCTAATGGAATTATTTGGCGTTTTACTGTTGAGTTGCTTGAGTTCTTTGTATATTCTGGTTATTATTTCCTTGAAAGATTACTAATTTGCAAACATTTTCTCTACTTCTAGAGGTTGTTCTTTGCTCAGTTGATTTCAGTTTCCTTTGCTGTGTGAAAGGATATTAACTTGATGTTGTCCTATTTGTGTATTATGGCTTTGGTTGCCTCTCCTTTTGAAGTTTTAACCATAAAAATTTTGCTTAGACCAATGTCCTGAAGTCTGTTCCCTATTCCCTATGTGTGCTTCTGGTGGTTTTATAGTTTCAGATCTTAAGTTTAAGTCTTTGATCTCTCTTTAACTGACATGAGTATATTGTGAGAGATAGAGGTCTATTTTCATGCATTTGCATATGGATATTCAGTTGTCCAGAGACTCCCTTACAATGTATGTTCTTGGCTCCTTTGTTGAAAATTAGTTGGCTGTAAGTACATGGATTTATTTTTAGATTCTCCATTCTTTTCAACTGGTCTATGTGTCTGCCTTTACACTCTTTACACTGACATCATGATTTTTTAGTTACTATTATTTTATAGTGTATTTTAAAGTAAAGTAGTGTGATGCATTCACTTTTGTTCTGATTCAATATTAATTTTGACTTAATGGTAACTGCTATGTAGGACATAGTATCAAGGTTGGTAAGCAGAACCTCTGTAAGTTAACCACCCAAGGTGGTCAACATAAGGAATGAGACCTTAGTACATGTACGTGTATGGTCTTCGAAAATTTGGTCCACTTAAGGAGGTGATCAATGTGGGGAGTTAGTCAACCATGGATTTTCTACTATATATTTTTTGTCAGGTAACATTGTATCTGCATGGGAATTTTAAAGGATTATAACTTGAAATTTTTATAGGTCAAATTTTTGAGGTTACTTAAAACATTCAAGAAAGAGAAAGGAGACCAGCATCATGGATATCATGACTCATATTTGACTGGTGAACAGTGTGTAATGACAAACTCTGATGCACTTTTACTCAAGGTATGATCGTGAAGAAATACATAGGTTGCAAAGAACAGAGATTTTCTAATCACACATTAAGGTGAGAATATCTCAAAGACGGCAGCATCGTTCAGGCCCTTTCATAGCAAGATGATGATCTTGAGTTGTATCTTTCTACTGCATCACATCATAGGTTGAATCTAAAATCACAGGCACCGGTCTTCAGGACAGTCTTCCCATTTTACTCTGATGAGGCATGTATGCTAAGTAAAGTATGCAGAATGGAAAGATTCAGGCTATAAAAGTTAAAAAGCCCTTGGTCATGGGATGACTCTAGGAAATTGAAGATCTTGTCACTAAAGATGTTAGTGATCTCAGAAACATCTATTTATAAATATAAATCTAGGGCCTCAGTATAAATCGTTTAAACATTAGATTAAATTTATAGTCAGATTCAAGCTTGATACAGATTGAACTGCCTCCTTCAGAAAGATATATTGTAATTCTAATCCCTGGTGCTTGTGAATGTGATCTTATTTGGAAATTGTTGCTGCAGATGCAATCAGGTTAAGATATGGTCATTAAGGTGGGCACTAACCTAATAACTGGTGTCTGTTTAAGAAGACAATTGAGGACAGAGACACACAGGAGGTTTATCATGTGATGGCAGAGGAAGAGGTTACAGTGATGCATCTGGTAGCCAAGTAATGCCAAGACTGGATTGATGGCCCCCACCAAGGACTAGGACGAGATAAGAAAGGATTCTACGGAGATTTTCCCAGGAAACATTCCCTACAGACATGTTAATTTTAGATTTCTAATCTCCAGGGCTATAAGAGAATAAATTACTTTTTTTTTTTTTTTTTTGGTTGCAGCCGTCATAGTTGTTTGGCTGTTTGGCAGGCCCAGGTTGGATTCGAACCCGCCAGCTCAGGCATACATGGCTGGCGCCCCAGCTGCTTGAGGCACAGCTGCTGAGCCAAATTACTATTGTTTTAATCCACCTAACTTGTGATAGTTTTTATAACAGCCCTAGGAAAATAATGTGGGGTTTCTGTGCATTAGGCATCAAAAAATTATAAATATTAATTATTTGGTTTATTTTTATAGTTCCATGAGTCAGTTCAATACAATAGATGATGATATTGAGTGTCAGAGAAGTAAAGTAATTATCAATTAACTATCAGACTGCAATCATGGGAAATGTGAAATCACCACCAAGCCAGGTTCAGTAGCTAAATTCTTACCTATTACTTGATACAGTGTATGCAAAACCAACCAACCTACCAACCAACCAAAAAGGTGTTAATGATGAAAGAGAATGCTAAAGTCTTCAGATTTGAAGAAGTACATATATGTATGTGTGTGTGTATATATATATATGTACACGTATATATACACATACATATATAAAAGAATATATACATATACACACATATACATGTGTATATGTATGTGTGTATATACACGTACATATATATCTTTTAAGAATATATATACACATATATATTCTTTTGTGTATATGTGTGTATATGTATATATTTACACATTTTCATATATATACACATACATATATATTCTTTTACATGTATATGTGTGTATGTGTATATATTTATACATACATACATAGAATATACACATACAAAGAATATATATGTGTGTATATAAAAAGAATACATAAAAGAATATATACAAAGAGTATATATGTGTGTATATACAAAGAATGTATATGTGTGTATATGTATGTGTATATATATATATACACACACACACATACATAGAATATACACATACAAAGAATATATACGTATATATTCTTTTTATAAACATATATACATTGTTTTGAGACATAGTCTCACTCTGTTATTCTTGGGTCAAGTACTATGTCATCATAGCTCACAGCAACCACAGACTTTTGGGCTCAAGTGATCCAGCCTGCCGAGTAGCTGTGACTACAGGTGCTTGCCACAATGCAAGGCTGGGTATTGGCTGGTCTCCAACCCCTGAGCTCAGGTAATCCACCTGTCTCGGCTTCCCAAGATGCTAGGATTACAGGCGTGAGCCACATCACCCGGCCTCAAGTTATAATTTATATAACTTTTTATATTGGCTTTCATTTTTCCTTTCAGAAACAATAATTCTTACCATGTATTACCATGTGTCCTGAAATTGCATGAGAATTTTATTTGCTTTTTAGTTTGTTTTTGTAAATAAATTTTCGTGCTAATTATATTTGGCAAAACCAAAGAGAAATAAAAACCTGCTCAGTACATACTGATTTCCAAAGTAGAGGTCCCTGAATATTGATCATGTAATACTGTCAATGTATCCTTCACTATTTTTTCCACTTCCAGGGATTTTTGATAATATCAATAATGAGGAATAGGAAGAAAAGGGTATAAAGCATGATGGTGATAATACACTGAAGCACTCACTAGGTCCCTGGCATGGTACTAAGCACTTTTTGTACATTTTACTCTTAAGTCTTACAATACTATGAAAACGGTTTTAATTTTAATCTCATCTTAGAGGAAGAGAAAGCTAGACAAACCCCACAATGCTGCTCAGGTATCAAAAGTTCAGCCATGTTCCCCATTCTGAGGCCTTTTCTTTACTCTGCCTTTTACTAACTATACTTCATAAGGCTAAATTGCAAGGGGCCATGAATGGACAAGAAGCTGAACATAAAAGTGAGCTACAACATTATTTTCAGATTTAGGCATGGCTACAACTATATCAGAAATTTATACATTTTAGATGGACATGTATGACATGCTTGCAGAATTTACAGACTTTCTATCTAATGGCAGTAACCCTAACTGCATTCACTCATGTGAAAAGAAAGTAACAGAATAAATCATTATAGAAATTTCACATAAATGTTTGAAATTATCCGAATGTTAACTTAACAGCTTTACTTTGTTAACATTTCCCTCTGTGCTGCAAAGTAATAAATTTTATTGATTGAGGATTTTTGTTTCATTTTCCCAAATTTTACTAGAAAAAACTGGGATTTGCTAAAATCAACAATACAGTTAAAAAAATAAATAACTTTCACAATATAAGTGCTTAATTAGGCAACTGACATTAAAATTGTTCTCAAACTATCGCTGCCACAGAAATTCGAAATAGAAAATTCACATTAGCTGTGTGGATAATGCTTTATGTTGACATCCTCTTGAATATCTGCTAACATTGTAAGTAAGAGTGATTATTAGTTTATTTGGAGACTCTCACAATGACCTAGCTTTGCAAAATAATACAAATAAGAAAGAAGCAAGCAAAATCATACTGTTCAGCTAGCGCTAAGTATAACTTTACATTCAGCATTCCAAGTACTTTGATTATGTGCATTTTGCTGCTTCTTTGCTGGCTGCACTCTACTTGAGCCATAAAACAAAAGATAATGTATTCTGTCAACAGAATGAAATAATGCTAGTGGGTAATAGAGTCTGAAATGTTTACAAACCTATAAATGAAGGCTGCACCATTAATATGAATGAATGTAATGAAATGCTTTCATGATAATTGGTACATACTTAGGGTGGCATAAACCTAGCTATTTTGGGTGTGTTAGTTGCAGGATTTATTTTCATGGAAAAACAATTAGTGCTTATGAGTACCAATTTTCATGTTACAAAGAATGTTCTTTTGTGATATTTCCATGTCAATATTACAGCAGTTATCATAGACTCCTGTGGTTTCTTTTGAACTCCAGACAGACATTGTATCATAACTTCTTTAGTTCAGCCATTTTAAAAAGTACACCAGTTAATCCAAGAAAACTACTCAATCAGGTTGTTGAGTAGGGCAGGCCTCTATGTGCTTTCTGCTATGGTGCATAATGCCTTATGTTGACATAATGGGAAATATTTGAAATAATAGGCTATTCTGGGTAAGGAGAATCTTACACACCCAGGACCTATGAGGGAAGAGGGAAGCTATAGTTCTCCTCTGATGGTTGGGATGACACAGTGGGGATCACTCTACAAGGAAAGACTTGTTTTCCTGGTTACAGGGAGTGGTATTATACTTTGACTGACAGCTGCTTCACGGACTAGCTAAACTTAAATGAGCGACCTCACACGATGTGATGCTCTTTTTAGCACTGTTGATATCTAGTCATTAGTAAAGGCAGGGTCAGTCGTGCTAGACATTCATAGGAATTCTGAGGAATCCAGCTGCAGAGTATTGGGAGACCTTGGGAACTGTGGAAAATTCCTACCTCTAATCCCTATGGAAATCTAAGCTTGGGTATATCTCCAACAGCTAGATAAAAATGCACCCTTTTTCCTACAGCTATTAACCCAGTATATGTTCTCTGTCTACATTGTTGAAGAAGAGTTGATCGTAGGTACATGGATTTATTTTTCTGTTCTGTGTTCTGTTCCATTGATTTATGCATCTGCTTTTATATCAAGTCCATGCTCTATTGGTTAATATAACCTAGTAGTGTAAGTTAAATTCAAGTAATATAGTGCTTCCAATTTTGTTCTTTTAGTTTGGAATTACTTTGGCTACTCAGGCTGTTTTTTGGTTCCATGTAAAATATGGGATTTTTTTTATAATTATGTGAAAAATGATTTCAGTGTTTTGCTAGGAATTGCACTGAATTTGTATATTGCCTTGGGAAGGACAGTAACTTTAATGATATTGACTCTTCCAACCCATGAGCATGGGATGTTTTTCATGAGTGTGGACCATCTAGAATCTCTTACCTCAGAGGTATGCGGTTTTCACTGTAGGGATCATTAATCTCCCTGGTTAAATATATTCCTAGGCATTTCATTATTATCATTATTATTTTTGCAGGAATGGTAAATAGGACTGACTTCTTAAATGGGTGTTGGTTTGGTCATTGTGGATGTATAGAAATGCTACTGATTTGTGTACATTGATTTTTTTTGCACCCTTTGACTTTACTGAATTCATTGATCAAATCTAGGAGTCCTTAGGGTTTTCTAGATTTAAGATCATATCATCAACAAACAGAAATAATCTGAGTTTATATTTTCCAATTAGAAATGCTACTGATTTGTGTACATTGATTTTGTTTGCACCCTTTGACTTTACTGAATTCATTGATCAAATCTAGGAGTCCATAGGGTTTTCTAGATTTAAGATCATATCATCAACAAACAGAAATAATCTGAGTTTATATTTTCCAATTTGGATGTGTGCTAATTAGTTTGATGTGGTATACAATGTGTACAATCAATTACAATGTATACATATATCACATAATCATGCTGTGTATCTCAAATATATATAATTTTAATTTGCCGATATTATATTTCAATAAAGCTGAGGAAAAATAAATGATTAATCATTTCCTTATATAAGCATCTGACTTAATTCTGGATTGAATAATGCACTATTTGATGTATAAATTCTAAGGTCCCCTTTTAAAGATTCTCTGTGTTTGGTTCTCCATACTTTTTATGTGATCTTCTCTTTACAGTGAGAACAACAACAAAAAACCACAATGAGCAACAAAAATGACCACCTTACATGACATTCAAAGTAAGTTATGACTTAAATGAGGATCAAGAAGAAATATCATTGTATCAAAATAAGTGACCCTGGCCCAGAGGCTTTGTTGTTTATATAAAGGTCTCATAACATTGTGTGACTGACCATAGAGAATTCTGAGATCTTACTCTGTGCTTGGATACTCTACAAGGTATTTCCATTTCTGTATGGTTTAGCAAATAGTAAACGTATCCTTAAAGGAAAGAAAATAGTACTTATGTTGAGAGGCATACATTAGACTTGTTTTTTACTGCACTAGCAATACATAAAGAAGAAAAATATTCTGCATTTCACTGTTATCAAAATAGAAAAATTATATCCATTGGGACATTCTTTAGGATTGTTCAAAAAGAAAATATTCTTCCTTTTTTTAATTATTAGCAAGGGAAATGATTTCTGACTTTTTCCTATAGAAAACAGTATTTCAGCAGGTGCGAAATGGGCTTGCTTTCCTTCCTTTAATTGTATGACAGTTTTCCCAGTAGTGAAAAGACTTAACTTTAGAGGATTAAAAAAATGAACTCATATACAATGAAAATTCCTTTTCATATTGGATGAATATGATATTATCCTACCTTTCAAAAACATGTGAAACTTTCTGCAATTGTTCCACATAAAATATTGTGACACTCGGTAATTTAACTTTTGAGATATTTCATCCATGAAAATGTACTTTGAAAACATAGTTACAGATAACACAGCTGCATTCTTTCATATTTACTGTTTGCTTTTGTTGAATGCACAAATGATTTACCCAACTGTGTAATGAAGTTTATTCCAACTTTATGGAACTATATTTTCTTTTGAATGGGGTGGATGAGTTGTGTAAAATCTGAAATTTATGTGCATTGAGGTAAAATCGCTAGCGATGAAAATGTTACGGTATTTAACAATAAGGAAAATATTTAGTTGGGGGCAGGTATCTGTTCTATGTTTGCAACCTCACTTTTCTCTTTAAGGTGTTGTTTTTATTAGAATGCAGTAGCAATGAAAGAGTAAATTGTAAACATTTGTCATCTAAGCATTGCATTTATTGATTTTCTCATATACAGCACTTTGTGTATTTAGTGATGTACGTAAGAACCCAAGAAAAGCGAAAGGCTGAAACTGTCCACTAATTATAAATCTCTATGAAAGTTTTTAAAATAATCACCAATGACAATACCTCTATAACTCAGTATGTTGTTAATAAAATGCTCATTTAACATGCCTTAGATAGTCTGTTGTTTAAATGAACAAAGGATTCTGACCATGCTAACATCTGTATGCTACCACTTTACTGAAAAGACTCCATGTCTATCTTGTCCTTATTTATAGTTTGCATTCTCAAATCAAAGTATATAACCCCTGGTTTTAGAAGGTGATAATTATGCCCTAGTGCTAATTATCTCCTATGTTATGTTTCCATAACATAAATAGAACTTTGGTGAGATGAGCTGTGAAATTCTTATCTATTATATCTGGATTTGAAGGCATAACATAGTGGTGTTCATACATCATTGAAAGCTTCTGGCTCACAAATGGATTCAGATTTATAAAGGATATGGCTCCATGAAAAAGGATTACCATTTAGATTTGAACATTCAATTAATTACTATGTATAATGGGTAAACATAGAATTAACACAAGTGATTTTTTATCAGTTGTTGATAGAGTGTAGTTGAAACACTACTTACAATTAGGTTTCACCCTCTTGTCTTGTTGACTAGCTATGTCAAGTACAATAAGCATCTTTTAGTATTTCATTATGGGAAAAAATTCTGTTTAATATTTTCAAAACATGAAGACTAGACTTTCTTAATAGTACATATCTCTGAAAGTTTGTAGAATCTGTACAAATGTGGTTAAACAGGAAATTATTATCATCTAAAGTTCATGAACTCAGATTGACAATAGGAGGCTAATGATCAATGTAAGAAGTAATAGCTGAAAACATAGTACTTTGGTTTTTAATTATAAATTCATCATTTCTTCTGTTACCTTGGACAAGTCACTTTTTCATTTTCCTAGTTGAGGCAATTAGAAGGCAGAAATACTGCATAAATTGAAGAACTCTGAAAAGTCCATGTTCAGGGCTATGCTTCTTATTCAGTGTCCTGTTTCCCAGCAACTTGATTCCTCCCTAACAGAGTTAAACCCAAGGCACAAAACATGTAAAACAGGTGTTGTCCAGCCCACTTCCAAAACTTTGCTATTCTTCTCATCCTCACTAAGAATCTAATTGACTATAGGTAATTTAATGTATTATTGCCTTCAGTTTTGACAATTTTTTTCCTACGATCCACAGCAATTAACAAACAATTGACCACAAAGGATTTTGAAACAATGACAGTCCACATAGCTCATCTCAGTGATAGCTGAGATGACAATTTGACAGTCTGGTGTCAAAGAATAAGACAAAAGAGCTATAAAAAGATTGATGTCGTATGGTGAGTTTTCCTACCGATGACCCTGAATCAATTAAAAATAAAAAAGTTTGAAGCCATCTTTGTTGTCCTCTAGCTAAGAAATCAGTAGGTTTGCAATCCGTTTTAAATAGGTCTTGTGAAATTTCAGAAAAGTAAATCAAGAAAGGATGAAAGAGATTATTTAAAATAATAAATCCTCATTTTGTAGATGAAGCACTAAAGCAACTTGAGTTTCATGATTTACCCAAGGTGATGAGTAAAGGTTTAAAATTAATAATAGTTTACTTATTGGGGTAAAGTTTAGCTGTCTATACATTTTCCTATATGAAACAGTTTGTTCTTCAGTAATGTAGTACATGTGTCCGTGTGTGCACCCACACCTGTGTGAAGCTGTATGTACACATCCCTACTTATTTATATACCAACATACGCATCTTTCCGGGAACTATCTGTGAGAAACATATGTCTTAGTTGTCAAGTATGACATTCCTCCAGTATTTCCATGCTATTTTTAAATTCACATTTGAGCTTAAACATATTTATACTATTATTGTTCAACTTATATTTACAAGTCTGTATATGAAAAATAAACCTAGTTAGGTCCAGAATTACTTAATCATTGATATTGAATTAGGAATAAGAAGTTATCCCATTTTATGGAGAGAAAGGAACACTTTTACACGGCTGGTGGGACTGCAAACTAATGCAACCTTTTTGGAAGGAAATATGGAGAGAACTCAAAGAACTCAAGCTAGACCTCCCATTTGATCCTGCAATCCCATTACTGGGCATCTACCCAGAAGGAAAAAAAAAAAAACTTTTTATCATAAGGCACATGCACTAGACTGTTTATCGCAGCTCAATTTACAATCGCCAAAATGTGGAAACAGACTAAATGCTCCCCAACCCAGGAATGGATTAACAAGCTGTGGTATATGTACACCATGGAATACTATTCAGCCATTAAAAAAAATGGTCAGTAATCTCCTTATATGAATCTAATGGACAGTCCACTTCATATATCTTATTAGATTTTCAGCAATCTGTTCATCATTACATTCTTTTCAAAAGAATCTCTTCAAAATATCTGCACATCTATACCCACAAGTATTTTTATGGAGGCATTTTTTTTAATATACTCAAATTGGAAATAACTCAAGTGTCCCTAAGGACTGTGGTGGGTAAATAAATTGGGTATATTTTGGTTAACAAATTATATTATGCCCATAAAATAATAAAAAGGAAATAATTTTTAGTTACATGCACCGATGTAATTATCTCACACACATTAATTTATGTACGCTAAAAAGCTATATGCAAAATATGCTTCGAGCCAAACCATATCATGCTTTGCTTAGGGACTCAGGAGAATCAATGATTTATGAGTGAGAGAAGGGTTGAAATTCAAAAAGAAGTATGAAGGATTCTTCTAGTGTGCAGGAAATATTTTATTTATTTATCTAGATTTCTGTTACAGGAGTACACTTGAAAATGTGTCTTCAAATGGTACACATGTTTTTTGTTGTTTTCTGGAGACAGGGTCTCACTCTGTTGCTGGCCTGAATGCAGTGACAGTGTCACTGCCACTGTCACCTGAAATCCAGCACTCCAGGGCCCCTCCTGACTTAGCCTTGCATGCAGCTGGTACTACAGGATGCAACACTGTGTCTGGCTAATTTTTATTTTTCTTTCTCTTTTGCAGACATAAGTTTGCCTTATATTACTCAGGCTAGTTTCAAATTCAGTCCTCCCAAAGTGCTAGGATTATAGGCATGAGCTCGGCACCAGCCAGGAATACCTGCTTTATGAATGTTTCCTTATATGTGTTACATTTCTAAATTCTAAAAAAAGAACATTAATTTGAGAATAATAGATATCACCACATTATCCTCCTGTTTTATTTGTTTGTTTGGGTGGCTCTACTCTCCTGTATTTTTCTCACATGCCTGACTACACGTCCTCAACATCCTTTGGAGGGTAATTTGTCCGTTAAATTTTGGGTTGCCTCACGCTATCCTTGAGTAATCACTGATACTCCAATATCAGCTACATGTCATCTATATTCCATGCTTTCAAACTATTTTAAAATCCAGACCCACATACCTAATTCCACAGTGATATTTTTTATCAATGCCCCACAGCCAACTCATTCTCAACATATCTGTAACCCAAATACTGTCCTACTAAAACATATCCTCCTGCTGTTTTTCTTTCTTTTGGTGTATAACTTTACAGATACTCACTTTTCCAAGCCATGGATTTGGGAATTATGCTGAATTTTCCTACTTCACCTCTTCCCATTTTATAAATTCCCCAAACCTGTGGAATTTACTTCCTAAATAAGTCCCTAATTTGCCTACATCCTTTCATATATGTCTTTCCAGTAACAGGACTTATTATCTCCAGGCAACACTTAGCAATTGCTTAGATTGTTGTTCTAATCTCTTTCGCATATTCCTAAATTAAGCATTGACCTCTATCATTATTTACCTACAGATAGGAAACCAGATAAGCCTTTTTCAAAAAAATATAATTCTTACTTTGTCCTTTTCCTGATGAACCTGGCTTGTTCAAAATATTTTCTTACTAATTGAACTCTGTTAAGATAATTATACACACATTACTTTTTCAAAGGACACCATGCATATAATGTACATTAAATAAAGGACACAAGTTCTTCTGAATTTAAAACTTTCAAAGAAAAAATAAAATATGCATGAGGAAAAGTGGATCTTTTATTTCCAGAGCTTGTCCTTTATACGGATCTCATTAGAGAGGATACCACCCGTGATCTCTTCATATTTCCTTCCATATGTTCTTGCCAACACCAACCTAAAAGTGTTGGAATTAAAAAAGAAACAGGCTCACCGTCCAGTTCCTGTGCTTCTGTATCACGACATTCTCATGCTTTCCTTTATTGTTTCTTTTTTCTGGGAGGGTCTGTTCCTTCTCACTAGCCTTGAGTCAGAAAGCATCACACGTCACAAAAGATCGTGAATGCAGTGAACGTGTCTGTTGTGTTTTCTGTTTCATCCTTAACCCCGAAACAGTGCCTAGAACGTAGTAAATGTTCTCTGTGTGGAAACGCTGAAGAGAATACATGACCTTGAACGACCTTAGAATTAGTTCTGCCAGATTTTCTTTTGACAATCTTCACTAAAAATTGCAGAAAGAAATCATCAGCTGGAGACATTTAAAATAAAACGTATTATACCTACAGACAGAGTGGCATTGTTAATTTTGAGGGGTGGTTTAGCCAAAGTGATGTGGGAACACACACTGTGAAAAAAAAAAGTGTTAGTGGGAAGTAAAGAAACAAACATTTAAAAGGCAGCCGACTCATTATCTGTATGGCAGTAGAGAAAACCCAGCACGGCCTCTGCAAGAGACAGTCTGTCTTTTTGTGTATTTATCTGATTGAACCACATGCACGTGGAGTCCCATAAACACATGCTCTGTATTCACCTGCTGCTGTAATAAATTGTGACCAAATAAATTCAGTGACCAAAACACCCAGGTAACACTTAGGTTGAATCTTGTAAACTGGCAGTAAAGAATAATAGATAAGCATCTCCTGAAAGTAAAATGGAGTGGAAAACACTGCTGAAAATACTCCCCACCTCTGCAGATGAAATTAAAATTAGCAGACTGCCTGGGAAGACAGGCTCGTGGAGGAACCATAGAGAGGACGAGGCAAGGAGTGAAATGGATTAATCATTGGATCATGGACAAGATCTTCTGAATTTCCTTCTCAATTCTGATAACTTCCTAGAAGTGAAGCCTTGGGGAAACATGCTTAATCTCCCTGGGTTTGGTTTTCACATTTGTAAAATAAGGATAAAAACTATCTCGTCATCTTCCCCAAGGCTTTGGCAGACTCAAGCTTAATAAAATCTCTGAAACAGCTATACGAAATTTATAGCAATCTTTAAACCATCACTTTTGTTATAATCATTACCATAATGCTCTGTAGCATGTACAGTGGTGCTTCTTTAATGAAGCTGTGTCTTTTGTCTTTTAAAAGGGATTCTAAGCTGAGTTTTACCTTTGCATGCAGAGGGAACCGAAGCAGCCTATCCCTGGAGTCTGCAGTTACAGCTGAGCGCAGGGAACTGCAAGTGCAGGTCTGAAACCGGACTAAAGATCAGGGAACTACAGAGAGTCAAGTTCAAGGGAAAGCTGCCTCTTGATCACTTTCTCTGGGGAGAAAAAGAAAAAGGAAGAAGAAGAAAAGACACTGCCACTCAGAATGGAAGTCTTAGTATCGGAAAGTCTGCTCCAGGCTCTACCAGAGGAGTTTAATCACTGATTACTTAAGGAAGAGGCAGGAGGAGGGCCCATCGCCTCAGTCCCCTGAGGAGAGAGGTCATATATCTGCCTCTGCTGTTTGCAGCAATTAGTTCCATTGCATTGTCCTTGTAAGATATCCTGAGGCCAGAAAGGTCTTTATACAGTATAAGGAACACTTCTCATTGTTCCACATAGAGACACAAGGAGCGTGTTCCTCTGCGTGTTCATTACAGCGAGCAGTGATGGTACAAATAGAGAATATTTGTACAAAAAGAGAAGAGAAGCTTACAGATCGCGTGGTCTCAAATGTAAGGTTCTGGCCTGCTCAGTTGGTATTTTGAAATTATTCCCGTGGTGTTATGGTCGTAAAGCTTGGGTTTAAACCCTATCATTTACCTGAAATTTGGGGCCTGGAGTGAATTAAAATAAAAAATGAATCTAACCCCTCAAATGTTTCCCTTTCAGATAAACAGAGAAAAGGAACCCAGATTTGGCTTGGGAGAAATAAGAACCTATCGACCTACCTCAGCACGTAGCAAGTCAAAGGCAGCAGAGTTTTACTTCCTTTGTTCCCTTGCAGTTTGATTCCAAGCAAAAGCAAGGACAGAAGGAATTGTGTGGCTGTGGACAGACTGATACTTCTCAATTCTCACTGATTTACCGCAGTAAGGCAGCGTCTCAGGACGACCCCGAGCTTCACTACACCTGAGAAAGCTACAGGGAAGGCACCTGTGGTAGTAACACGTGGTGGTTAACGGTGCATGTCTTAATACCATGCACAGGAGGGAGACTGTTTGCCTTTTTATTTCTGCTCAGAAAAATGAGATGTAGAAACACTGATTGTTTTACCAGGTCACAAAACCGGATAAGGTATTTGGGATAAGGACCCGTTTCCCAAATTCTAGATCTGTGAAGTTCCCAATGCCTTCTGTCTTCCCCCTCTTTCCCTCTGAAATATCTGAACTAATGACTCTAACCAAGATGAACTCATTGCTCTATAAATACATCATGCTCGTCAGGCTGTAAGAATAAAATTATTATAGTAATAAATGTTTCATATGTCAGTATGTTGAGAACAGATAGCGAGAAACACACTTGATCCCTTTCAGAAACATCTGATGTGAAATCTCCCCTTCTGAGTTGTAGAAGGTTGCTTTGATACTCTATAAACAAGTATGCCATTGATAGTTGCTTTGCTCTGTGCCATTTTCTCAGTAATGATGTTATTTTATAAAGGAACAGATAAAAAACCTTAAAAAGAAACAAGGACCATCATAAGGTGAAGTTTTAAAAGTCAAATAGTGCCTGAAGCTGCAATATCCTATTATTAAAACCAAAACATGACTACTGAAATGAGCATATACTTGTGCACACAGTCATTAAGATCAATTTTTAAAAATATTAACTATGGATAATTTACTTTTGTAGGGACTAAGAAACCAACACATTACCATATATTTGTGCAGAGTCATTGTTAAAACATTTCTTTGGCTTCTCCTTTTCATGGATAAACATCTCCGGTGACTGTAAAGAAATAAAAAAGAGGAGTGTCTGTTTGACTGCAAATATTTGCATTTTATTAGCATTCAAATCCTCTTCACTTAACTGAAAAAAAAATCTGGCAAGAAATGCAGAGTTTATTTAACATTTATTCTGATGTAAATGTGTCTTGAATTGCTCGGGTATATGACATATAACTGTAGGAGGCTGAACGATGTCACCACCACTCCAAAAATAAAAGTGTTATCTGTACCCTAATCACTGTGAACTTGTGAAACCTTCATCATTTAGATAAAGGGAATCTGTCCATGTGATGAGGAATGTTGAAATAGATTACTCTGGGTTCTCTGAGTGTGTCCAACGTGTAATCATAAGGGTCTTTAAAAGAAGAAGAAAGAGGGAGATTTGACTATACAAGAGAAGAAGGTAATGTAACCACAAAACTAGATACTGAAGTAATAGAACCAAGAACCAAGGAATACTGGCAGCTACCAGATGCTGAGAGAGGCAAGGAGCTTACAGAGGTATTAGCCCTACCAGCACTTTGATTTTAAGCTCCAAAAGACTCATTTTGTCACCTGGCCTCCAGAACTATAAGAAAATAAATCCCTGTTGGTTTAAGTCACTACATTTATGGTAATTTGTTACAGTACAATGATGTAACTAATACTATAGCAATAAATAACTTCATTAAGATAAAGACCAATGATATCTGATTTGAAAAAAAAAAAGAATATGACATTCAAAGAATATCCTCATGAAATTTTGGAAGGAAAAAATGTCTTTGAAAAATCTTATGAGCTGTTGGCAGTCCTCTGCACAGAGTGCTGCCAGAGGCACAGCAGAGCATATGCTTGAATAAAGACACTCCTTTGTTTAAAAAAAAAAAATCTTATGATCTGAGCAGTGCCTGTGGCTCAAAGGAGTAGGGCACTGGTACCACATGCCGGAGGTGGCGAGTTCAAACCCAGCCCTGGCCAAAAACTGCAAAAAATAAAATTAAAAATAATCTTATGATCTGAATATACATATGATCATTTTCTTTTGTTGTTTAATGCATTGGAAAATGGGAAGAGTATGTTTCAGTGTTCTATTACACAATAGGGTAACAATAATATGAACTATATATTTCAAGATAGCTAAAAAGAGAATTTTAAAGGCTATCACAGCAAAGAAATTATAAGTGTTTCAAGTGATAGACGTGCTAAAATTACTCTGATCTCATCATTACACTGTATATACATGTATTAAAAATTAATACTTTATCCCATAAATATGTAGAATACACATATCTCAATTATAAATAAAATAAAGTATTTGAAATATGAAATAACTAATAGGTCACCTAACTTGTGTTATGTTTCTTGTTTCCCAACAGAATTTATTCTCAACTTAATAGCTGTCATGAATAATTATTTGTTCCTGATCTTATCTTTATATCTTATTTTCTTATAAACTAGAAAACTCAGTTAAAATTGAGCTATTCTTCAAAGCTGTGTACTGCACAAGGTTTGCCCATCGAGACTTCCAAGGTTATGATGAAGGGGCATAAGAACAAATTCTTGCAGGCTACACTGTCTTGAAGTAATCTTAGTAGGCCTGAAAGAGAAGAAAAGGAAGGCAGGTGATATGCTTCACGTTCTTGTTGTTACATCTGTTCCCAAAGGCCTTTTCTGCCTATTTACACGGCCCTCCTACCTGGTGATAGAAGTCAAATGCTGTCCAAGTTGGGAAAATCTCCAGGGAACGGTAATTTGAATCACAATGGAGGCCAAGTTTTTTTACAAGAATATAAATATAAACTTGTAGACCAGACCCTTAAACAGTTCTGGGAAAAAGAACAGGGGAGTAAATAAAAAATTAGATTACATACACTCAGGTAAACCATGCAATTTGGAAGCTGAAAATCTGGACATGAATCCCAGAGTCATAGCTTTCTACTTTCCTTCTACCTGTACTTTGGCAGATTACGCTAATTTTAACCCCTTGAGTAGCACCGTTGTAACGCACACTCCCCTGGAGGGGTGGTGGGATCTGTTACATGTTTCTGGCCAACAGAATACAGGCATAACCCAGAGATGTGAGCAATAAGTTCCAGACTGTCACCTTAAACACATATCACAAACAAAGCAAATCAGACCAATTTTGGTTTCCCAATATATATACAAATTTTATTTATATTCTAGCCAATTAAGTGCACAATCACATGATATCAAAAGACCGTATATTCCTTAAAATTCAAAAACACATTAACCCTAAAAACTCTACTGATCATCTGAGCCCACAACAAGTCATGACCTTTTTTGCTGCGGGGAGTGTCTCAGTTCACTGTCAAGAGCTTCTGAGTGATGAGAGTGAAGGTTGCTGAAGGTTGGAACACATGTGGCAATTTCTTAAAGCATGGCAACAATAAAATTCACCACATAAATTGAATTTTCTCTTTACTAAATATTTCTCTGTAGTATGTGATGTTATTTCTTGGCATTTTACCCACAGTAGAGTGTCTTTCAAAATTAGAGTCATTTCTCTCCAACTCCGCTGCTGCTTTCAATTAATTTTACAGAATATTCCAGATCCTTTGTGATCATTTCAACAAGGTGCACAATATCATCACGAGAAATAGATTACATCTCATGAAAACATTGTCTTTGCTCATGCACAAGAAGAGACTGCTTATTGGTTCAATTTTTATCATGAGATTGTAACATTTCGGTCACATCACCAGATTCCATTTCTAATTCTAGTTGTGCTACTATTTTCATCACATCTACAGTTAGTTCCTTCACTGAAGCCTAGAATTGCTCATTTATCTGAGAGGGCAGGAGTCAACTTCTTCCAAACTCCTGTTCATGTTGATACTTAACACCCTATCCGTGAATCACAAATGCTTTTAATGGCAAATGGAATGGTGAATCCTTCCCAATAGGTTTTTAATTTGTCTTGCCCAGATACATCAGAAGAATTGCTAAGGCAGGTATAGCCTTATGAAATGTATTTCTTAGATACCAAAGCTTGAGCCTTAACGTGGTAGCTCACACTTATAATCCTACCTCTGTGGGAGGCTGCAGTGGGAGGGTTTCTTGAAGCCAGGCATTTAAGACTAGCCTGAGAATGTGCAAGATCTATAAAAATGGAAATATTAAACAGATGTGGTGGCACTTGCCTGTGGTCCTAGCTACTCAGAAGCCTGAGAAAGGGGGATCCCTTGAGCAGAGGAGTTGGAGGTTGTAGTGAGCCAGGAGGATACCACTGTACTCTATTTCAGGGATCATAGCAAAAATTAATAATAATAATAATGATAAGGACTTGAAAGTCAAAATTACTTCTTGGTCCATGGGTTGCATGGATGTCATAAAGCAGGCATAAAACAACATTAATTTCCTTGCATATCTCCATTGGAGATTTTGGATCATTAGGTACATTATCAATGACTAGTAATATTTTGAATGGAATCTGCTTTTTGGAGCAGTAGATCTTAATAGTAGGCTTATAATATTCAGTGCATTTTGCTATAAACAAATGTGCTGGGCGATGCTCACTCTGACATTCTATTTTCAGAGTGTAGGCAAAAGTAGACATAGCATTTCACTAAAGGCTCTAGGATTTTCAGAATGATAAATGAACATTGGCTTCATTTTAGAGTCACCAGCTTGATTATTCCCCAGAAAAGGAGTGACCCCGTCCTTTGAAATTTGAAGCCAAGTGTCGATTTCTTTTCTCTAGCTATGAAAGTCCCAGGTAGTGTTTCCTTCAGATAGGAGCCTGTCTCATCTATGTCAAAAATCTGTTGTTTAGTTTAGTGATGCTTGCTACGTCTTCATGATAACTTGCTGTAACTTCTACATCAGTGCTTGCTGCTTTACTTTGAGTTTTTATGGTAGGGAGGTGACTTCCTAAACCTCAAGAATCCATCTCTACTACTGTCAAACTTTTCCTTTGTGCCTTCCTCACCTCTCTGAGCACTTCTCGAATTTAAGAGAGTTGAGAACATACTTTGAATTAGGATCTGCCTTAACTGAATGTGGTGGCTAGTTTGGTCTTCTATCTGGACCACTAAGACCTTCTCCACATTAGCAATAAGATGTTACACTTTCTTACCATTCATCTGTTTACTGAGTGGCACTTATGAATTCTTTCAAGAGCTATCTCTTTGATTTCACAAATTGTTTGGCACAAGAATCCTGCATTTCAGACTCTATTGGCTGTTGACTTATCTTCCTCATTAATTTAATCATTTCCAGCTTTTGATTTAAAGCAAGAGAAGTGTGACTTTTCCTTTCACTTAGAGGTGCTTATAGGATTATTAATTGGCACAATTTCAATATTATTGTGTCTCAGAGCACAGGGAGGCCTGATGAGAGTGAGAGAGATGGGGAATGGCTGATCAGTGGATCAGTCAAAACACGCACAACATTTATCTATTGCGTTTGTTTTCTTATATGAGAGTCATTCGTGGACCCCAAAATCTATGACAATGGTAACATCTAGACCACGGATCACAGATCACCATAACAATATAACGATATAACATATGTAATAGCTAATAAGTTTGAAACACAGTAGACTATCCAAAGAACTATAAAAAACTGGTCAACATAAGAAACTAGGCCCACTGTGCTGATATGTACAGCAAGACTTTCTGGGAGAATGGGTGTTGTAGTTCAATTTCTCAAACCAACCACTTGCTGCTTGGAAATTTACTACCCCCAATTTCTGTGCAAGTGTTTTAGCAATTTCTTGAACCATTGGCCCAAATGTGGGTGTTAACTGCCCTCATTTGTTTGAATAGTTTAATATGGCTTCACTTACTTCATTGAGAGATGTTTTCTGCCCCTTCCAATGTTAAGTCTCTGCTTTCCTTACCATATTTCTCAAAGCACTCATGTTTAAATCTTTGGATGTTTTTAACTATGGTTTTGCTAATGCCAAAATGTTCTACCATCTATATCTTGAGAGAGAAACTATATATTTTCAATAAAATTGTTTAATATAAATTATTTAAAAGAATCAACTTGACCCTAATTGATACTTGTGAGCTAGTTATTTCAAGAAAGATGTTAGTAGAACAAGCTGAAATTGCTAGTTCTGAACTTGTACTTTGACAACACTTTGCCACGGTGCTATAAACATCACAGTCTATTGTGTGTACTTTGAAGCCAAGACCAGGCTTACATCTAAGTTCCACTGTTAATTTTTGTTTGACCTGGAAAGCAACTCAGTCTGTCTTGGAACCTTAGTTGCTTTAACTTCCAAATGAAAATATCCCTTACCATTATTGTTAATCTCCATAAGGTATTTTCTAAATTACAACATCCTGTAAAATCATGTCATAATTTTATTTTACTGCTAAATATAGTTTATAACAAGAAATTGATTAATAAGAAAATGAGGGTAGTTTTTGATGTATAATTTTCTACAATCTCAATTATGTAGTTACATTCTTGTGTGATAAAAATCATTTTTAATAAAATTGTGTAGCTTTTTTATTTTCTTGCCTCTCAGTTGATTCTGCTGCTTTTACAGTTCTTATATTCTCCATCTTTTCAGTTTTTTTTTTCTTTTCATTCAAGGGAGAACACCCATCAAAGTGATCCAAGAAAATTCAAATATGGCAAGAATGGTGGGTTAAATCATCAACACGTTTCAAAGATTACTGACTATACCATTATCACAAGAAGATAAAAAACTACCAAACTCTTCTTGAAATCACTGATCATGCTTCAGTAGAAATTAACTGTGCTTCAGGTACAAATTTGTGAACTAAAATCCCAGCCTTTTTTAACCTCTAATGAGCAGCACTGCATATAACATAGTATTGTATATAATGTAACATGCGTCAGCAGATTGGTAGGTTTGCATATAACGTAGCGTCGTATATAATGTAACATGCGTCAGCAGATTGGTAGGTTTGCATATAACGTAGCGTCGTATATAA
>CAUYRH010177787.1:0-16875 GCA_963574655.1 Perodicticus potto
ATACATTTTTTTCTATCATTGATTTTTGCTTGTTTTTCTATGGGTTGGATAATAGAAGCTGGATAACTTTGTCTCAAGGATACACTTCTTGGCTCGGCGCCTGTGGTTCAGAGTGCTAAGGCGCCAGCCATGTACACCTGAGCTGGCGGGTTCGAATCCAGCCCGGGCCCGCCAAACAACAATGACGACTGCAACCAAAAAATGGCCGGGCATTGTGGCGGGTGCCTGCAGTCCCAGCTACTTGGGAGGCAGAGGCAGGAGACTCGCTTGAGCCCAGGAATTAGAGGTTGCTGTGAGCTGTGATGCCACAGCGCTCTATCCAGGGTGACAGCTTGAGGCTCTGTCTCAAAAAAAAATAAATAAATAAAAGGATACACTTCTTAACATAAAGCCTCAGTAAGAGAATTTCTTTCTTTCTTTCTTTCTTTCTTTTTTAATTCTTTTTCTTTTCTTTTTTCAGATTTATTTATTTATTTATTTATTGCAGTTTTTGGCCAGGGCTGGGTTTGAACCTGCCACCTCCAGCATAATGGGGTTGGCGCCCTACTCCTTTGAGCCACAGGCGCCACCCAAGATAATTTCTTGATGCTTTTCCTCACTCTTTGTCCCCCAAGGAAAAATACACTTTGTATATTTTTTTTAAAGCAAAGTATATAAAATAAAATTCACACATAATGTATGAATAATTAAATTATAAGATGATCAAGGTAATTTTCGGTTCATTAGACCTCAGTTTTGTCCTTTAGGAAGTATGAACTTATTGCTAGAAAATCAGATCATTGAATTTTTATAGTAAGCTTAGATTGTAATACATATCTTAAGTAAAATGTGAAAAGAAAATTATTTGAATATTTACTTATTTGTTTAAATTTATTGTATTATTTTTTTGAGAGATGGGATCCTGTTCTTTTGCCCAGGCTGGAGTGCAGTGGTACAATTATAGCTCACTGCATCCTTGAACTCTTGGGCTTAAGTGATTCCCCTCACCTCAGCTTCTCAAGTAGCTGGGGTTGTAGGTTTGTGCCACCATGCTTGCCTAAATTATTTCATTTTATTTTTTTAGAGATACAGTCTTACTATATTGCCCAGGCTGGTTTTAAATACTCAACCTCTCAAATAGCTGGAATTACAGGCACAAGCTACTGTGACCGTATGTGTGAAATATTTTCCATTCTGTTTTTTTTTTTTTGAGACAGAGCCTCAAGCTGTCAGCCTAGGAAAGAGTACTGTGGCATCACAGCTCACAGCAATCTCCAATTCCTGGGCTCAAGCGAGTCTCCTGCCTCTGCCTCCCAAGTAGTTGGGACTAAAGGCGCCTGCCACAACGCCTGGCCTTTTTTTGGTTGCAGCCGTCATTGTTGTTTGGCAGGTCTGGTCTGGATTCGAACCCGAACCCGCCAGCTCGATGTACGTGGCTGGTGCCTTAGCCGCTTGAGCCACAGGCGCCGAGCCAATGTTTTCAAGTGTTTTTTTTTTTTAATTGGTGGTTTTTTTTTTTTTTTTTGTGACAGTGTCTCCCTTTTTCGCCTTTGGTTGAGTGCTATGGCTTCATGGCTCACAGCAACCTCCAGTTCCTGGGCTTAGGTAATTCTCTTGTCTCAGCCTCCTGAGTAACTGGGACTACAGGCGCCGGCCACAACGCCCGGGTTTTCAATTCTTTTTTTTTTTTTTTTTTTGGGACAGAGCCGCAAGTTGTCACCCTGGATAGAGTGCTGTGGCATCACAGCTCACAGCAACCTCCAATTCCTGGGCTCAAGCGAGTCTCCTGCCTCCGCCTCCCAAGTAGCTGGGACTACAGGTGCCCGCCACAACCCCTGGCCATTTTTTTTGTTGTTGTTGTTGCAACCGTCATTGTTGTTTGGGGGCTGGGCTGGATTCAAACCCGCCAGCTCAGGTGTACGTGGCTGGCACCTTAGCCGCTTGAGCCACAGGCACCGAGCCTTTTTTTTTTTTCTTTTGAGACAGAGTTTCACTTTGTTGCCCTAGGTATAGTGCCATGGTGTCACAGCTCACAGCAGCCTCAAACTCTTGTCTGGCCTCCCAAGTAGCTGAGATTACAGGCGCCCGCCACAACTCCCGGCTATTTTCTTGTTGCAATTGTTTAGCTGGCCTGGGTCAGGCTCGAACCCGCCATCCTCAGTGCATGTGGTTGGCGCCAAGCCCATTCTCCTGACTTTATGCCTTTGTCTTCTTTTTGTTCTCTGTTCTTTTTTGTTTTTTTTTTCAGAGACACAGGCTCACTATTTTGCCCAGGCTGGTCTTCAACTGTTTTCAAGTGAACCTCCAGCCTTGACCTCCCGGAGTGCTAGGATTACAGGCGTCAGCCACCAGCCCTGGCGCCTAGACCTTTTTGACCTGTACATTAGTTGGGCAGTTTCTTTGTTTTGCTAATTACTGATTCTGCTTAAAATGTATTTGGATTTCTGTTTTGATGATGCCAGGCTCTGCGTGCTTAAAACCCAAGTCTTTTACTAGAAAAAATGTTAACATATGCTTGCTATTCATTTAATCATCTCATTACACTTTACTATGCTAGAGTTAATTATGTTTATGTTATTACTTAGTAATGAAGGGTTTATTTCTTTCTGTAACTGTTTAGAGTGACCACGTGCGTTTGAGAATTTCCATACCGAACAATGTTAACTCATGATTTACGTCGAATATGTGGAGATCCTTCATCCTAGAAATATTATGTAACAAAGTGTGGGACAGTTAACTCAAAGATTTAATGAAATGAGCCAGAGAATCGTAAGATTATTAGGATAAATGTCTGGACGTACTCCCTGTCTCTTTACTCGACCCTTTGTCGGATGGAGGCTAGGTGACAGGTGGGTGGGCGCGGGACCCATTCATAAAACCCAGGGCTGTCGACTTGCCCCTCTCATTGGCCCTGGGGGAAGGGGGCGTGCCTTGCGGGTGAAGCCCGCCCTAGATCCAGGGGAGTGGGAAGATCCACGCTTGGATGGAGCGAGGGGGCGTTCCTTAGTTTTCTAGGCTGGACTTCCCCTTGCTGTGTTTCTCCTCTCTCCCCCGGGGTGGGGATGGTACGGCCCACCCTCCTCGCATTCTCGCCCCTCCTTCGCTCCCGAAGCTGTAGTCCGCCGCCATCTTGGCACTTCAGGTTGAGGGAAAGAGCCAAAGGCTGGCTTTGGGGGGTCCAGGCAGGGAGTCCCTCCCGCGCTACACAGCGAGACTTGCCCATACCACCTCCCCTCCCCGCTCCGGCACTGGGCTTTGAGGCCTGCGGAGGCCGGCCTGATTCCTGTTAGGCCCGGGGAGGAGGGGCGGGTGGGGCGGCCGCTGCCTCCCCGGGACGGGCAGTACCACCCAGGCGCGGAGTACAGGGTCCCTAGTAGCGGCGGGGTGCGGAGCAGGCGGGCCGACTCCCTGGGGCGGGGCGGGGCGGGGCCTGGGAGGGCGGGGCGTGGGGCGGACTGAACCACCGGGGCGGGGTGGGGAGGTAACGGGACGGGCGCGACCATGGCGCTGTGAGGGAGCGGGGGTGGGGATCGGTCCGGGGGAGGCCTGGGGCCGCTGGCTTGTGCGCTGTCTCCGCCGCCCCCCCTTTCGCCGCCGCCGCCGCCGCCCCGGGCATGTCGTCCAACTGCACCAGCACCACGGCGGTGGCGGTGGCGCCGCTCAGCGCCAGCAAGACCAAGACCAAGAAGAAGCATTTCGTGTGCCAGAAAGTGAAGCTATTCCGGGCCAGCGAGCCGATCCTCAGCGTCCTGATGTGGGGGGTGAACCACACGGTAATCAGCTCCCTGCGCGCGCCCCTCCTAGCGCGGCCCCGCGCTCTCCCACGCCCCCGGCAGCCGGGTGCCCTCGCCCCAAGGGCCCTGCTGGCGACGCCCGCTACCCCTTGTCAAGCCACTTGCACGCCCACCCCACCCTTGCACCCGTCCGGCCCGGTGTGCACTGCCCGCACGCCGCGCGAGGCCTGGTGTCTCCGTGGTATGCTTGCTGTCGCCTGCTTTCTTCCCTCCAGCCCCTCTGACTTCCTGCGTCTGATGTGCTGGCTTTGGGTAGTCCCTGGAGCGCTGAGGGGAAGGCCTAGGTGCCGTGGAATCGCTTTCATCCCTTCTTCCTCGCTACTCACCTTATTAGTTGCATGTGTATTCCCTCTTGTTCTTATAGCCGGCTGCCCGGTCACTGTCCAGTTGACAGGGCAAGTGGCATTGGCCTGCCTGTTTAGTCCTCAGTAGTCCCCTCTTTTTTGTCGCTTAGTTGGTGTGGCTGTTCAAAGTTTCCCGTTTTTCAGGCCTTCTTACTCCTGGCTATGGAAATTCTCCCTGGTTTTCTTTTTTTTCTTGAGCAGTATGTATCAACTGGAGAAGCAAAAGCTTTCTTGAACCACTGACACTTTTCCAGGATCTCCCTGGGTTAGGGAGAGGAGAGAATGTAGCTATCTGAGAGAAGGGGAGGCTTGAGTATAAGGAGAGACTATCCGTAGTAGAAATAATGTGTCTTCTCATATTCTCCTGTGCTGTGCATTTCAGAGTTGACTTCTCATGTACTGTATGGTTGTCAGGTGTGTGATGATGCATGACGATTATTGTCCTAGATGAATGAGAGAGATCCCTTGGATTCTTGGGGTGCTTTGAGATTCTTAACAGTTTCTGCCAGGAAATTGGATCCTGACACAGTTGGCTGACTTGCTTGTTGCCTTCTGACTTATTACTTTGTGAGTCTCAACTAGGAAGGAGCAGAGGAAATAAAAGAACCTGAAATACCAATTCACCAAGTAGGAGTTTGGATTGAGGAAGATCAACTTGGGTTTCCTGTGGATTTCCATTCTTTAGGCTCCCTGACTTTTTTGAGCACTTGAAATTGCCTACAGGACAAATTATAATAAAGATGATCAGCAAGACTTTGCTTTGCTTGGGTAGAGGAACTGATGCCTTTTGGTGGAGGTGTCTGAACTAAGGTTTCAGATCTTTACATCTGATATAGAAAAGTACTGTGTATGGTAAGATCTTTGCTGGTTTCTTTGTCTTAGGCACACATTACTATTTTCAATATCATCACTGGGGTTAATGAGGGTCCTGCCAGCGTAGGGAGTACCACTGGTATAATGCCCAGACCTCTAGGAGCTGCTTCAGACTAGCAGTCCTGCAGAAGTTTGTTATTCCTGCTTCTTGCTGCCTCAGGGGCAGCATTTCTAGGGAAACTGGGTCATCAAAATGTGAACCCTTGTCCCTTTCTGGAAGCCATTCCTTGATTTTGTTCTGTATCCTACTTACTAGAAAGCATCTTGTCTGTGTAGAGAACTGGTAGAGGCCTGAAAGTCATGAGTGTTATATCTAGCCAGAAGGAATCTTGTGTCCCTTATTTTACACAGGAAGAAATTGGAAGCCCCAAGTAGAGGATTAGCTTGCCTATGGTCACAGCAAGAGATGTACCTCATTGTCCAGCATCATGGACTGTGTCAGTTAATGGTAGTGGCTGAGTGGCAGGCCTTATTTTCTTTGCCCCCTTTTTCCCTTCTCTCTCAACTAAGCCTCAGGATAGATGAGAATAATAGTCTTTTTTTTTTTTAAATTCATGTGAGAGTATATACAATTAGGCCACATTGCTTGCATTTATAAGGTAAAGTTTAGGTTGTATTTACATTCCTCGCGTAGGATGTGTGGAAGTGTGCCGTATACCCTGCACATTGTTACTGCTGAGAAGAACCTGGCCAACCCCCATCCCCAAGAACTATAGTCTTCATAGAGAACCTAGATGTATGCTCTGGGTTATGTGCCCATGCATGCCAGGTTGTGAGTGTGTGTGGTTCTTGTGTCCAGATAGGTAGGAAGTGAGTCTGTTCAGATGTAGGCATCTGTGGGAATCCTTTCAATGGCAAATGGGTGAGTACCTGTGATTCCTACTCTCTTGGACAAGGTGGTTACTTTCATCCTTTACTCACTTTAAGATAAAAATTTGTTTAAGGGGCTAGCTGGAAAAGTGTTGACTTTAAGCAAAGTCCATGTCTCTGGGCGTATGAGCACGCACCGCTAGGGAAAGCACTGAGCACCACTGCCCTGGACAGGCTAAACTTTGAGGTCAGTTAGTCCCAAGTTTTTTTGCTTTGTTGTGCCTTGCAATAAGATCTAGAACTTCAGTGTCCCCATCTGGGACATGAAGACATCTACCCAGAAGAAGAGTGTAACATCTTGCAATTGTCTAGGAGATCCAGGACTGTATTGCTCTTAGTGGATTGCTAGCTTTTCTAGGAAGGCCCCTTCCTTCAGAAGCCTGTTGCAACTTTTTGCCATCTAAGATTTCACTTACCACCTTTTTTTATTTTTATTTTTATTTTTTTTGTAGAAACAGAGTCTCACTTATTTCCCTCGGTGGAGTGCCGTAGAGTCACAGCTCACAGCAACCTCCAGCACTTGGGCTTAGGCGATTCTCTTGCCTCAGCCTCCCGAGTGGCTGGGACCACAGGCACCCACCACAACGTCTGGCTATGTTTTGATGCAGTTTGGCTGGGGCTGGGTTTGAACCCGCCACCCTCGGTATATGGGGCCGGCGCCCTACTCACTGAGCCACAGGTGCTGCCCCACACTTACCACCTTTTTATGATTTTTTAGTTTCTCACCCATTTAGGCATGTTAGTCTATCACTACGGTGTATCATATGTATATGGTGTATGTGAAGGATGGATGTGTCTTTTTTTTTTTTTTTTTTTGAGACATAGTTTTACTATGTTGGTAGAGTGCTGTGGTATCATAGCTCACAGCAACCTCAACTCTTGGGCTTAAGTGATTCTCTTGCCTCAGCCTCCTAAGTAGCTGGGACTACAGGTGCCCTCCACATTGCCTGGCTATTTAGTTGTTGCTGTTGTCATTGTTGTTGGTCAGGCCCGGGTCGAGTTTGAACCTGCCAGCTTTGGTGTATGTAGCTGGTGCCCTAGCCACTGAGCTACAGGTGCTGAGCCAGGATGGATATGTCTTTATGTACAGCAAAAGTCAGTTTCCCTCTCATGAGGTAGTTGGTTTACTTCTGGGTGCAAAAAAGAGAAAGAAAGGCCTTGGAACTCAGCTTTGTCAACAGGAACTCCTCTCATTGACAAGAGATACAACCCATGGGTTTTGGTAGAGGAAGAGTGTGTAGGAAACAAGAATAAAAATCAGAAGACTACGTTGTTCAGGAGAGAACTAGTATAAAGAGAGAACCAGTGTTTTAGTGGATGAAATGTGAATTAGGGAAGAGATAGCCTTGGAGAGGAGCATGAAGACCAGGGGAGGCAGACCTGGCTCGATACTTGTTGGCCAACATAGGAACCAGGTATGTGTGAACACTTATCACGGGGATCAGAAGAGTAGGAGCAGTTGATGGTCATGCTGTGTTTAACCATCTGAGATGCTGCCAAATTGTTCTCCAACGTGGCTGTACCATTTAACATTTCCTCAGCAGTGTATGAGGCTGTAATTTTTCCACAATCTTGTCAACATTTATCATCTGTCTTTTTTATTATAGCCTTTCTAGGTGGTGTGAAATGGTATCTCATTGCGGTTTTGATTTACATTTCCCTAATGGCTAATGATGTTGAGCATCTTTTTATGTGCTTATTGGCCATTTGTATATTTTCTTTGGAGAATGTCTATGAAATCCTTTACCCATTAAAAAAATTTTTGGGGGGGCTCGACGTCTGTGGCTCAACAGGCTAAGGCGCCAGCCACGTACACTTGAGCTGGCGGGTTCGAATCCAGCCCGGGCCCGCCAAACAACAGTGACGGCTGCAACCAAAAAATGGCCGGGCATTGTGGTGGGCGCCTGTAGTCCCAGCTACTTGGGAGGCAGAGGCAAGAGACTCTCTTGAGCCCAGGAATTGGAGGTTGCTGTGAGCTGTGATGCTAGGGCACTCTATCCAGGGTGACAGCTTGAGGCTCTGTCTCAAAAAAAAAAAAATTTTTTTTTTGGCGGCGCCTGTGGCTCAAAGGAGTAGGGCGCTGGCCCCATATACTGGAGGTGGTGGGTTCAAACCCAGCCCCGGCCAAAAACTGCATAAAAAAGAAAAAAATTTATTTTTTGCCTATTTTTAAATTGAGTTGTCTTTTTTTTTTCCTTTTTGTAGAGACAGAGTCTCACTTTGTCACCCTTGGTAGAGTGCTGTGGCATCACAGCTCACAGCAACCTCCAGCTCTTGGGCTTAGGCGATTTTCTTGCCTCAGCCTCCCAAGTAGCTGGGACTACAGGCGCCCGCCACAATGCCTGGCTATTTTTTTGTTGCAGTTTGGCCAGGGCTGGGTTTGAACCCGTCACCCTCGGTACACGGGCCGGTGCCCTACTTGCTGAGCCACAGGTGCTGCCCCTGAGTTGTCTTTTTATTATTGAGTTGTCAGAAGTCTTTTTCTTTCTTGTTTTCTTTTTTTTGTAGAGACAGAGTCTCACTCTATCACCCTCCGTAGAGTGCCGTGGCGTCATACAGCTCACAGCAACCTCCAACTCCTGGGCTTAGGTGATTCTCTTGCCTCAGCCTCCCAAGTAGCTGGGACTACAGCTATTTTTTTTGTTGTTGTTTTGCAGTTTGGCCAGGGGCTGGGTTTGAACCCACCACCCTTGGTATATGGGGTCGGCGCCCTATCCACTGAGCCACAGGCACCACCCAGAGGTCTTTTTCTTTTTTTTTTTTTTTGTTGAGACACAGTGCCACCCTAAGCCCCAGAGCAGAGTGCAGTGGGCGTGGTAATTCAGTGCAACCTCTGACTCGGGCTGTGGGCATCCCGCTGCCTCAGCCTCCGGAAGCCGCTGGGATTACAGGCGCTCGCCGCGGCGCCCGGCTGGGTTTTTCCATTTTTTTCATGAGTCGGGGTCTCACTGTTGCTCAGGCGAGTCTCGAACTCCTGAGCTCAAGCAATTCTCCCTCCTCAGCCTCCCACAGTGCTGGGATTACAGGCGTGAGCCACCGCGCCCGGCTTCCCATCCCATTCTACTTAATTGTGTTTTCTCAGAATTTTCACCTGTTAAAATAAGAAACAGGAATAGATATGAGACTGGGCAACTACTTCAGTGGCAAGTAATACTCATTGATGGGCACATGAGCTAACTAAAAAGACAAAAATGATGTTAGGTGGTGGCCGTGGCTCAAAGGAGTAGGGCACCTCCATATACTGAAGGTGGTGGGTTCAAACCCAGCCCAGGCCAAAAACTGCAGAAAACAAACAAACACACAAACAAAAAATTATCTCATTGATGAACTTCTAAAGATTAATTTTTATTTATCAATTATCAGAATCCTTATATATTTGTTCTTTTGTTTAATTGTGAACTTATGATAATTATAATTATGATACAACCTAGGAGAAATTCATAATATTTAAAGCCTGAAAATTATTTTAAATTTATATAAAAATTTTGTTATAGAAAATTATAAGGTGAATTTTTAAATGTAAAAATAGATTATACTAGAATACTGAGTGTGTGTGTGTGTAGTACAAAATAGGCACAAGGAGAAAAAGAAATGAGATAAAATTTCTAACTGCTGAGAAATATCTTGTTCATTCATTTATAAATGTATGACGGCAAGTGTGTATCACTATGGTATTTAAATTTTACTGGACACATTTAAAAGGGTGATACAATTATATTATTTGAAAATGTTAAAATTTGTACTGCCCCCCTAATCCATACATTGTATCTATTTAAATTTTTGATTTAAAAAAACGAGACAGCAACATAAATTATGTGCATGTTAGGGACAATACGAGTAAAACATTTTGAAGAACTACATACAGGCAGTAGGAAGCAGTGAAGGCATTTGAAACCAGGTGGGTTTTTTTTTTGTTTTTTTGCATGGGGCCAGGTTTGAACCCACCACCTTGGATATATGGGGCCAGCGCCCTACTCCTTTGAGCCCACAGGTGCCTCCTAGAAACCAGGTGTTTTGACTCCAGGTCCTAGGATTTAGTATCAATTATGATTTTCTGGAGGAAAAAAATCACATGGCAGCAGGAAACATCTTTGTTTCAGTTATTTTTTTTTTCACCACGAACCAACTCAGAATTTGCAGACAGGCAATAGAATCAACGTGCTCAGAAAACTGGGGAAAGATAGAATCACAAACTGTGTACATGCTTCTGCTTAGCAGAGTGCCAATGACATAATGTGCATTAATAAAAGTTTGTTGAATGAATAAAGACTGTAGAACTTTCCTCATTTATTGATATATTTTCCTTAAAAAATAATTCAGTTTATGATTGTATTATGGTCTAGGATCAGCTTAGGGATTGCTATGCTATATTATTAATATTAATAATGACAAAAGATCTAAAATGAACACTGTAAAATTCCCTAATATTTTCTTTGCCAGATTGATGCCTATGTTTAAACATAATCTTCTATCAGCATCAAAGATTATAACTTCAGTAATTAATATTAAATTACCAAATATAAGTTATCTCCACTTTAAATTCAGAACAGAGTCAATTCAGTCTTCAGTGGTAAAATAAAACTTTTATCCTTACCTTGTTTAATAAACAAGTGGGCTTTACAACCAATTTTGTTTGTTTGTGATAGGTGGACATGGGTTAGAAGTTACTGAAATCCATGAATAATCTCAGAATAATTTAAACCATATGTCTGTGCTTTAACTCTTCCTCTTCACTTCTTTTCTATCTTCTTTTTTTCTTTTGAGAAATCAAACATACTGAGTTAAATTTTAGCTAATTTAATTTCTCAGAACCATTTTTGGAATTAGGAATGTTTTAGGTAGAAATGGATTTACACGAAGGCATGGAATTTAAGCTTTAGAGCTCCTCAGGTAAGAGGAATATTTTCAAAGTCCTGGGAGGATGCCTTGTGATATGTTCACATGGTTCTACGTTCTTACAACATTTGAAAAAGTTATGCTATATTTAACTGCAGCTTGGGTTTCGTGGGCTATATTTATGTGGTTTGCAGCCTCTTTCATGTATTGTTAAAGTATCACTAGCCATCTTATTTAAGTATGACTTTTAGGAATATTCCCACCAATCATTTCTCTGACTTAACCAAGGTTATGTCACAAAGGTGCCAGAAATCTTGCTGCATCGTGAAATGTGTCTATGGCATTTGGTTTTGAAAATATGAGATCTTTGCAAATCTTAGTGGAAAAGAAACAAAGTTGAGAATATATGGAGCCAGGAGCTGGTCTATGGAGAATTCTGTAGATATCTTATAGCTTGTACACAAAGACAAAGGATAGAGGTTTCCCAAACTTGACAGCACATTACCTGTTGACATAAGATTGTTAATAATGCTTTGTGAAATTAAAAGAAGCTTCTCTAAACTAACTATGAACAATATAAATAAAGTTTGATCAGCTGCATTACAATAAAGACTGAATTGTTTTTCCCTTCTCTCTGGCGACAAAATCACACAATTGTTAAGTGAAGAAGCAGTCAAGAATATGCAGCCAAAACACACAGGGAAATAAGAATTATACAAGGTTCCAGGTAGTTAATTAATTAAAAATATTATTTCACTTTCCCCATTTTCATGGCTGTGTATTTGTCAGACTTTTAAATTTAGTGATATGTGTTTTTTTCTTGCTATAAATAATTTCTTTAAAGTATCTAATTTGTGCTCATGATTTTAGATTTACTTTTCTTCTAAAGGGCCCTTGCAATGTATACTTCAGGCTTCATAAGATCTAGATTTATCCCTAGTTTTAGATATTATTTGGAGCAACTCTCATTATATACATGAAGAAATAAGCTCAGAGGTAATATCTTACTTTTTGTAATCACATATTACAGGCAGGTCTGCAATCACAATCCAGGCCTCAGGGCAGTGAGGTAAGCTTCTCTCCTTTAACCCAAGGGTAGAATGATTGAAGTTTATCTGTATATGTGAGTGTACATTGAGAATTTTAGCTCAGAAAATGGTAGTGTGTGCTGAGCTTTAGGACTCAAAGCTTAATACAGACAAGCAGATTATGCTAGAAAAAAATTTAAGCAGCTGTAAGTAGATTTCCTCGAGAAAAGGGCAATTGTCAAAATCACTGGAAATAAGAAGGAAACCTCCTTTGGATTATGCCAGTTCTTCCCCCCACAATGTTCCAGAAATCTCATCATGGCACTCTGAAACTTAGAGATGCAAATTCCAAGGGAGTTCAACTGTGTAGTGGAGTAAAGCAGAAAGAACCAGACACTGTGACACTCCTTTGTTACTGATTAAAAGGATGTGGCCCATGTTTCTATTCCCTGAGGCTGAATATTCTCTGAAGGATACACAGTAGAAACCAGAGAAATTTTTGACCTTGGGGAGTGAAAGGGAATTTCATTCATTCAAGTCTGTCCTCACAATCTCACCACGGGTATGGTCTAAGGGAACCCATTTTAATTATATTCTATAACTGTTTCTGTACAACTAAAATGAATGTGCATTTGGGGAGTTCCAATTACCTACCTTGTATAGAAAGCAAACAAAAATAATGATTTTTGTCTTCTAATAAGAAAGAAACTTTGAATTTGGAAACTAAAAATAAATCAGGTTTTTCATACTGATGGAGGCTAACTGGACCATAATAGAATTTAAACCCCTAAGCAGTAGTGATTTACTGAAAAGGTTCACAGCAGCCGTTTCAGGGATATTAAGCTGCCCTTAAAGACTCGTTTTCCAGGTCAAGGGAAAACATTAGGGCAAATGAAGTATATGGCCTTCTCAAATTTCAAAAGCCAGCTGAAAGCACATTTAAATTCTAGGTCGACACAGCCTCTGATAGAGGTAAGGTGTAAGCTGTGCCTTTGAACTTGGGGAAAGAAAATGGGTACTCTACTCTGTTTCTGTTGCTTTAAAGGCAACCACAACTTGACACTCTTAGCATCTCTCCCCAGAGGACTTGCTACAGCCAGCTCTTGGCTATGACCCTGTCTCAGGAGCTCTGTAAATGCTGAGTGGCATCCTCTCCCATCCTCTGCTTGAGATTGTGTAACAACTCCTGCCTGGAAGAATAGTAGAAAGAAGAATAAGGCAAATCCTAGTAGAAGTGGTTAGACAATTTACAGTTACATAATTGCTCTCTGGAGTAGAGGCTGAGCACTTGCTGCCCATGGGTGAATCTAGATAGTGGTTATATTGCTTGGCTTTCATAAGAACAATTTGAACCAACATTTAAAAGTCCTGAATTTGACACAAGTGCCATGGATTCTGTTTCTTTATAAATACTTTGTAACACTGGGTCTCATTCTTGCAGGGCTACCATGAGTTCTTGCTGCAGAGGTGGGTAGGCCCAGCTTACACTCACTTAGATTAGACAGTTGGGAATTCAGGATCAGACTTGCAAGAGTCTGATTAGGAGAAACATCTGTGAGGGAGCTAGTGACAGCTGGGAGAGCCTCAAGTCAGAATACTGATCAGATGTTTTGAGAGAAGGAAGAAAGTTCATTTGGGAGAAAGCGTGTAAGACAGCAATGCAACTCTGAGAAAATTCAGCAAGGCCGTAGGAAGTCCTAGAAAGAGTTGCCTGTTTTAAATCCCCTGACTTCTAGGAATGAGCCTTACTTGGTATCCCTGCTGCTCAACCCAGGCTGGGAGCAGCCCATGCAAGTTGTCTTGGTAGATGAGCTCAACAGCTCCTTCCTCCAGGATTTAAGGGGGATGTTCTCATAGCTCCCATGCCTGCATTTATTCTAGTCCTCCCACTAAGTTTTAAGACCACAAAGTCTTTATCCTTTGTAAAGAAATTTTGATTAGGACTCTGGCAGTTTAATTTTCTCACGCCCGACTGTTGCTGTTTTTCTCAGGCTGCTACTAGCATTGCGTTTGCTTTTTTTGTTTCAAACCCAAGGATCTTAAAGGCCACTTTAAATATGACTTTTTTTTTTTAATCCTGTAAGCTACCAAAAACAAGAACAGGAACTATGAAGCAATAAACATCAGCATACAATCAAACAGAAAACTGGAGGTTATATTTATATGGTGATGAAAAGCAATATTATTTAGTCATTGACAGATTTAGAGTCATTCATTCATCCAGCAGACATCTAATATCTGCGGTGTACCAGGCCACTGGAGCACATGCAGACTCTGGGTTACCCCTTGGTGTGCTTGTAGCCTGTTGGTTTGGAAAATTATTAAAGTCATAGACTTCAGCAAGGTAATTGAATAAGGTCATAGTATTTCATTCTTTTAACAATATGTCAGTACCTAAGCAAGTTAGCTACCAAAGCACGTTCTGTACTCTTGGCCATCTCGCAGTTTCTTCTTTCTGCTCATCTGAGAGGCAGCCAGCTCTGGACCCCAGTGTGCTGCGTTTTTGTGGTAGGGCATTCTTTGGGAGTCTCGATGACATGTAATTTGATTTTCTTCTCTTGCTTTGAGGGAGAAGTTTCCCTCCACATTACACCACTTTACTTGCACTGGCTACCCTCTTACCTTAGGTGTTAGCTTCTACACATTTCCACATTATATCAAATAATCGGCAGCGGGGGAGAGCCAGGCTGGATCAAGGCCAATCAGGTGGTTCCAGGGGTCCCTGGGGCATCCTGGTATTTTCAGCGGGTTGTGGCATTAATTAATCTATGTGGGGCTGGCACTGTGGTGGACAGTGAAGAGAGATGTCATGACTCTTCCCCTGAATCTGGGAAGGGAGAAGGACAAAATTCACATCTTGACAACCACCGTATCATGTTAAATTTTAAACATAGTTCAATTTCAAAATGAGCAATTTTAAGCCCAGAAAAGAATTAAAATATCCATCTTTCTAGCCAGATCCCACTAGTGTCTGGCAGCGCGGAATCAGCTGTGCTTGCTCTTTCTCTTTTCCACTTTTACTCCACTGTCCCATCGAAATAAGGAGAGAGGGGAGGGAGGAGAAGGGTAAACAAGTAATTCTCAGATTAGTGCTGTTGGAGTATGACTTTGCTCTCTTTGGCCTCGCAAATGTGTGGGTCTCTGTCTCTCTCTGCTTTTGTGTGCTGTCCTGTAACGCTTCTTCTGAAGGCTCCTGAGGGCTGCATTCCTCAGATGGTGGCTCCTCTTCAGTCCCTGGTTCTTCAGGAGATATCACCACTATTCCTTTCCCTTTTAGAATTCTAATATTTCTTCTAGAAGACCCTGTAGCACAGAACTTATAAAAAAGATTCCAGGCCAGTTTTCTCTCTCCCAAGGCTCACAACAAAGGCCATGGGCAGCATCCAACATCTTTACACCATCTCTCAAAGGGAAGTGTAATTTCTTTCCTAATGTACTTGACCAAAGTCAGCTGGCAATGCCACTTGCTCTTCACCCCACCCGTATCCTGCCCTCCAGGCTCCCTGGCAAGAGTCCAATCCAGCTTTTCATGTTTACGAAATGCTCTGTGGACTCATCTGAAGCTTTGTGAGGGGACCTGGCAAGGGTTGTCTGGTTCAGCCAAGGGTGAAATTGTGCCCACATGGTTCAGAGCACCTATTCCATTCAAATCCTCTCTCTCTCCACTTTCTTGACCTTTTATACATTCTGTTTGGACAGATATGATTTGTCCAAGGGCCTTCATTTGAGAAACCATAAGAAACATAAGAAAATTTAGACTGCAAGTTTCCATTTTGACCTGGCACTTTGGATTGCTGATCTGTGTATGTTGTTGTCTCCATGGAAACTTCAGTGCTATGATTCTGTTTTGTTACCTCTAAAGCACTTGATATGTTAACAACCTTCTCTGAGTTTCATCACCTATAATTATGTATCTGTAGATTATAATAGATATGATTAGATAATAATATAATCTATTATAATTATATGATAGATAATAGATTATAAAAGATATAATTACATATCTATTCCTCACAAGGTGAGTATTGCTATCCCCAAAACAGTAAACAGTAACTAGGAAGGAATCTCACAAAAGTTAATTTCCTTTCTCTCATTCTTCTCCTATCCCCTACTTACATAAAAAGGCATTACATTTTGTTGTACTGCAGAGAGATTTAGGGCCAAGATTACTTTATAAAAAGGGTCAAGATCAGTCTTTGACTCATAAGTCAGTGATGCTTTCCCAACAGATTCATCTTGTGGACAATATATATTGTGTAGTTACAGTGTCAGGCATAATGAGAGGTGGTGAGGAAGCAAAGTGACAAGGTGAGCACATGTGTTTGAGCAGTTGACACTCTTGTCTAGGAGGACAGACCGTAGCATGGCTCCTGGGAAAGTTTATGTTCAGATATTTCTGTGGGTATTAGTCACGTCTGAACAACTTTCTGGAGTCCTGAGAACCCCCGATTTAGATGGAGGGTTGATGCTGAAGAGGTTTATAGAGGAGCACAGACAATCCAGACTTCCAGCAAAGCTCTGCATCCTCCACGATGTCACAGTCAGGGGCAGCCCGCTCACCTCGTAGGCCTGGGAGACTCCTGGAGGATTTGAGGGTGGAGGCAAAAGATGGGTCATCACAGCTTTTGGTGGTCAGTTGGGTAATCATGAATGGATGACTAAATGTGACTTTTAAAAATTGAAAACTATTTTAGTCAATGCCCTTTCTGAATTCAACTGTTTGCTTTGGGCACAGTTCAAAAAAAGGAATTGGAGGAAAGAAAGTTTTTGATAAAAATGTCCATTGGAATTAGAGGCAATTGACACTTAGAAACGTGGGCTTAACGTTCTTGTCATTAAGATTTCTGATTTGTGTGTTTGTGAGCCAATCCATTGCAGTGAATGGACTTGGACCTGAATTCTTTTTTTTTTTTAATTTTTATTAAATCATAATTGTGTACATAGGTGCAATCATGGGGCACAATGTGCAGACTTCATATACAATCTGAAATATTTTCATTGAACTATTTAACATAGCCTTCATGGCCTTTTAATCACTATATGAAGACATTTATATTCCACATTTAGTAATTTTCACTTGTACCCTTGTAAGATGCACCGTAAGTGTGATCCCACCAATCACCCTTCCTCCACCCATCTTCCATGGAATAC
>CAUYRH010177791.1:0-17656 GCA_963574655.1 Perodicticus potto
CAAAGGTTTATTAATTTTGTTAATCTTTTCAAAAAACCAACTTTTTGTTTCTTTGATATTCTGAATGATTCTTGTGTTTTCAATTTCATCTAATTCTGCCCTAATTTTGGTTATTTCTTTCTTCTGCTGGGTTTGGGGTTGCACTGTTCTTCCTTTTCCAGTTGCTTGAGATGATCCATTAGGTTGCTGGCTTCCTCTCTTTCTGTTTTCTTGATGAAGCTTCTAATGCTATAAATTTCCCTCTTAGGACTGCCTTTGCAGTATCCCACAGGTTTTGATAATTTGTGTCTTTGTTGTCATTTTGTTCCAAAAATTTGGTGATTTCCTTCTTAATCTCACCTTTGGCCCAGCTATCATTTAACCTAGGATTATTTAGCTTCCATGACTTTGAGTATGAACATTCTCATTGCTGTTAAGTTCAGCTTTTGTTCCATGGTGGTTCAAGAAGATACAAGGAATAATTTCTATACTTTTAATTTTTCTGAGGTTAGACTTGTGTCTTAGGATGTGATCTATTTTGGAGGATGACCCATGGACTGATGAGAAGAATGTGTATTCAGTTTTATTAGTGTGAAATGTTCTGTAGAGGTCTGTAAAGTCCATTTGTTCTAGGCTCAGGTTTAAGTCTAATATTTCTTTGTTTAGTTTCTTCTTGTAGGATCTATCCAAAACTGTCAAGGTGGTGTTAAAATCTCCAGCTATTATAGTGCAGGAAGATATCAAGTTGTTCATATCCATGAGGGTCTGCTTTATGAATTGAGGAGCATTCTGGTAGGGTGCATAAATGTTAGTTATTGAAATCTCTTCATGTTGGGTGTTTCCCTTGAAAAATATGTAGTATGTAGTGACCTTCCTTATCTTTCTTTATCTTTGTTAGTTTAAAGCCAATTGTATCTGCTACTAAAATTGCAGCCCCTGCTTTTTCTGGTTTCTATTTGCCTGTACTATAAAAGTCCATCCCTTCACCCTGTGTGTATTTTTATCCTTTAAGGTAAGGTGAGATTCTTGTATATAGCAGATATCTGGTCTGAGTTTATGTATCCCATCAGCCAGCTTGTGCCTCTTTAAAGGACAATTTAAACCATTCACATTATTTGAAAGAATTTCTCATTGTGTTCATATCTTTGGTGACTTGGGCTTTGAATTCATTAATTTCTTGAGACAACTTTAGAACTACTCTTTGGAATTCAATTTCTATCTTGTCTTCATTCTATTTATCTTATTTGCCATCCATATTCTGAATTCGATTTCTGACATTGCTGCCATTTGTTTATGCATGGCATCTTCAGTTTTATCTCCTTTGTCATTTTTGGAGGGGTTGATATACTCTGGTTATTCATGTTGCCAGAGTTCTTCTGTTGGGTCCACACCACGTTTATTTTCCAATGTTTGGTTATTAGAACTGGTAGGGTGAGATTGAATTGGGGTTCCCAGGTAATAGAGATAGCCCCTTACCAAAGCACTAGGCCTTGTAATTATGGTGTATCTCCTACAACCTTACAAAGGCCCCTTTCAGAGTTTTAGCCAGAGACTCTGAGGACCGACTTGGTGAGATTGTGCAAGCTAGCTCTGTTTTGATATCAGCCCACCTCTACCCTACCCTAAGCTATCACAGTATTAGGTTTAAATCTCAACTGTGAAGAGATACAAACAGCTGCGGTGCCCAGCCCCTGCCATTCAGTTCTTTTCTGCTACAGAACTTTGATGGTCAACATCATACTGTCCCCAAGTGGACAGCCCCAGACATGGGTTCTAACCCATTTGTCTCAGGCAGTGAAAACCCTGCCCAACAGAGAGGGATTAAAGGGTCTCCAACAGCACAATTGGAGCCAGGGATCCACATTCCCATCTTCCAGACTCAGTCCACACTTTTGCCCTTTTCTCTGCTCACAGGCCCAGCTGGAGCCAGGGACCACACCCCCTACCCACTATTCTCAGTCCACATCCAGCTAGCCTCTGCTTGCCAGACCAGTTGGAGTCAGGAGACCATTCCCTCGCCTGCCAGTCTTAGTCCACTCCCTGGCAAGCTCTGTTTGTAGGCTCTGTTGGGGTCAGGGCACCAGGACCTGCCCTCAGGTCTCAATCCACATACAGTTAACCTCTGCTTGCCAGACCAGTTGGAGTCAGGGGACTACGCCCGCATCTGTCAGTCTCAGTCCACTGCCTGGCAAGCTTCTGTTCTCAGGCTCTGTTAGAGTCAGGGCACCATACTCTGCCCGCAAGTCTCAGTCCTCACCTGGTAAGTCTCTGCTCACCAGCCTCACTGGAGACAGGGACCACACCCTAGCCCTCAGGTCTTGGTTAACACCCAGTAAGCCATTGCTCAAGGGTTCTGTTGGAATCAGGGGACCACGCCCTTGCTCTCAGGTCACAGTCCATGCCTATCAAGCCTCTGCTTGCAGGTCCAGCAACTCATTCTGGCAAACTCAGTCCACACGGGGCTACCACTCTCCCACTGTGTTTGCGGTCAGAGCTGGCGTTCTGTACCCCATCCTGCCAGACACAGCCCAAACCAAGGGTCAACACTACCACTGGCCGGGCATAGTCAGAACCAGGGGACTGCTCCTCCTCCTGCTGAGTGTTCCTTTCTTCCCACACCTTCTTTCTTCCCCATTAGTCACAGATTCCATCCTGATGGTTGGCAGACCACACTATATCCAGTTCTCTCAGGACAAGACGAAACATACTGTGTTCTGCAGGGGGCAGAACTTCAGGCCACCATGCAAGGGGGAAGGGTGGACTGGGAGTTTGGACTTGTGGGAGAAAAAAAATCTGTCCAATTTTATGCCTGAGTGGGTGGTGTCTAGGTTCATAAGTGGGACCTCCTTTGAGAAAGAGACCTAGAGTTTAGTGGCTCTCTCCAGCGAGGTAAAATGAGAGGTCTTTTGTTCCCTGCTCATTTTCAGATAGTCTGCAGCAGGCCCCTGCTTGGGGGAGGGGTCTCCCACCCTCTAGCTGATAGGCTTTATACCTGTAATTTTTTTTCTTGAATGCTCTTCCTTGGAGTTACAGCATGCTGAACTTTCTTCTTGGCTCAGCTCCCTGTCTTTGGCTTCATAGAGTCCTATTCCATCCAGTTTTTCTTCCTCTGCTCAGGAACCTCTGCTGAGGGTAGCTACCAGTCGACCATCTTCCCAGAATGAAAGAATAAATTTTTCTCTCATTACTGACTTTAAGGAGAATGTGTCCAACAGTTTTCCTTTTTGGATGATGTCTGCTTTAAAATTTTAATCGACATTGTTTATTGGGTTAAGAAAATTTCCTTCTATTCCTAATTTGCTAAGAGTCTCATCAAAAACGAATGCTGAATTTTACCAAATGTTTGTGAAATGAATTATTGGTCCTGATATTAGGGATGTACTGGCTTCCCAGAATAAACTAAGTGATTTGGAGTGTATTTTCTCTTTGTTTACCATCTGAAATAGATATATTCCATGAAAATTTGGTAGAACCTGCCTATGAAATCATTGGGGACCAGCGTTTCCTTTTTGGAAAGATTTTAATTGTTGCATTAATATATTTAATACTTATAAGATTTCCAGTTTACTTTTTCTTGAGTTAATTCTGTTTAAGTTATATTTTTCTAAGATTTCACCTAAGTTTTCAAAGTTACAAGCAAATAGTTGTGATAGTTTCCAAAACTTTCTAATTTCTTCCTCATCTGTCTTTGTGGTCCAAGTTATAATGCACTTTTTATTATTACTTAATTTGGGTGTTTTCTTATTTACTCTTACCAGAAATTTATTTGTTTTTTGTTTTTTTCCAAATTTTGACTGTCAATATTTTCTATATATTATTTTAATTTCCTTGATTTCTGCTCTTAATTTTATTATCTTTTCCTTCTTTCCCATGGTTTTATTCTTTGGTTTTTATTTCTTAAAATATACAATTTCTAATTTTAAGACTTTCTGCATTTCTAATATTATTGATGCCTTTTATTAAAAAAAATATGCTTCTACATCTCACACAAGTTTTGGTATGTTTTGTTTTTCTTATCATTGGTTTCTGAATATTTAAAACTATTAGTTATGATAACTTATCTAACATGTAAGTTTTTAGCATTGACATTACAGTTTACAAATGGAATCCTAAAACATCTTTTAAACATACAATTTAATTATGTTGTGTTAAAAGGTCATGGCCTATGTAATAACCTTTGGAATTTAATTTGTCAAAACTTTATTTTTGCCTTAATACCTACTCATTTCTTATAATGATGCATGTATAATTTTAAAATTTATGTATTCTCTAAAAATTCCCAGGGAACTATATTTGCTCTTTGGTCAAGATTCTTAATTGAGTTTTTTAGATCTTCTATATCCTTCTTAATTTTTTTCTGAGAAAGATGTTGAAATTTCCAAATGTAATAGGGAATTTGTATTTTTTTTGTATGTTTTATATGTATTTCATGTATATCCAGGCCATTTATTAAGTTCAAAAAAATTAAAAGTTGTTATAGCTTCTAAATTAATTGAGATTAATATTTTAGGTGTGCAAGGATGGTTTCATTATCGGACAGTGCCCCATTTTAGCCCTAAGAATGTTTTATATCTCAAAATCTACTTTACTTCATTATTATAGGTTTAAAAAGAAAGCTTAGCTAAAGCCTTTTCCTTCTAGTTAGCATTTATCTTTTTTTCATTTTTACTTTTAACTATATGTTTTAGGTGTGTCTTTGTAAACATTCTATGTATGGATTTATAAAATCAAATTTCTCAAATTTTACCTTTCCTTTGAAGAATTTCATTTATTTACTTTAACTCGAATTATTGATATATTTGGGTTTGTATCTTCCATTTAGTTTTATTTCAGTATGTCTCACCTTGTATAATTAAATGATTCTTTTTTATATTTTCTAAAATTGACAATTTAACCCATGTAGGATAAAAACTTAACACCCTCTCAAATTGTTTGAGCTCCTCAACTAGAGCCACCATATTAATATTATCTACATTTTTTTTTTTTTTTTAGAGACAGAGTCTCACTTTATTGCCCTTGATAGAGTGTGGTGGCATCACAGCTCACAGCAACCTCCAGTTGCTGTGGGCTTAGGCGATTCTCTTGCCTCAACCTCCTGAGTAGCTGGGGCTACAGGCGCTCACCACAATGCCCAGCTAATATTATCTACATTTTAAAACTCCAGGTAAACTATGGGTTATTATAGTTAATATTTCTCTTCTTTAGTCTTCACTTATTCATGTAACTATAAATTTTACTAAAGTATTTGACCCCTTTTCAATGTGTGCCTTTGTGAAGAAATACTTTTCAAACATTCTATGCCAGATAATATTTTATCATGCCTTCATATATGAATGACAGTTTGGCTGGAAGTTAAATTTTGAATTCTAAGTTCTTTTTCTTCGGTACTCTAAAAATACTACTTCCTTATCTTTTTTGCATCAGTGTTGCTTCTGAAAAATCAAATGTCTTCTGATTCTTGTTCCTTCATATGTAATTTATACTTTTCCTTTGGAATTTTTAGAACTTTCTCTTAGATATTATTAATTTTATTATAATAGATACAAATCTAGTTCCCACCCCTCATCTCTCCTCTTTTATTCTTCAATCTTTCATCATTTTTGGATACTGGGAAACTAATGTTCATTAATTAAGTCTTTTTATGCTCATACATTTTTCCTGGTGGGTGAGAAAAATGGAGAAGAATTCACAGATGATAATCCTACATGGTACTATTGCTAAGAAGCTTAAGGTCTAGATCATTGTGACCACTTCTTCCCCTACCTTAAAAATCTTATGTTGGGATGTGAGTACTTCTATCCCTAAATGGCCATATTTAAACTTCTTAAATTCACTTCTACCTGTCAGCCGTCATGCTCAGATTCTCAGCTGTCAACTCTTACTTCTAGGATTCTCTTCTCTTTGGTTGACTTGTTGGTAAAAATGTTCATAAAGTATTTATTGATAGGGGTTGTGTAGGGCATTGGAATATGTTCAATGAACAGTATGCATGGATTTGACGAAAATGTTTGCTTTCTTAGAGATTCTCTTGCTTTCTCCAGATATAAAAAATAAAGAATTTAATTTTTCCATTTCAGTAAAGAAAAATACAATTTTTAATCCCTTCAATTTATATACAGATAATTACCAGTGGGGATCTTTTGGAAATCATGGAACTCTGATATGGCCTTGGACTGGGAGTCAGAAAGCAGAAGGAAGTTGCACGTGGGGAGGCTTGGATACCACGTGATCCCTGGGGCTTTTCTAATGCTGATTCTATAACGCTATGTGACCAATTTGACTTTCAATTCTTGTTCTTCTATCACCTCATTATGTGAGTTTGTACAAAGGAATTATCATCACTGGGTCTTGGCTTCCCCATCCATGTAGGAAATGTATTTGAAAAATCTCTATAGTTTCCTCTAGCTCTGGAAAACAACATTTTCTAGTTGGAAGAAAGTTGACTCTTATAGTTCTATGATGCTAGATTTTGCAGAAATATTTGTGATAAGCTATAAAGAAAGTTAGACACAGTCTTCCAGAGGCATTAAACTTGCCTCCCAGTTTTATGGACTGGTCTTCATGACCTTGGCTTTTCTTATTGCAGTGGCTCTCAGATAAGGCCTTGCTGCAATGATTATACAAAAAGCCTTTAGAATCAGATATACAACACACAATGAGTGATCTTCCTGCTGATACGACACTAACAATGATTATATATCATCTATATGTCAACCAGTGTTTGCCACCCCAGGAAATACAGCAAACTGATAAAATGTACAAATACTTCAGTGCATGTTGTTAAAAATGCACCCACCTATCCTACGGTAACAAAAATTTTAAAAAGTGATAAATGATTATATTCACTTATTTTATTCATGAAATAAAATATAAATCATGTAATATATGTTGAGTTTTTCATTCAGGTTTTATAATACATACCTTTTATCGTAAACATTTTTGCAGTCATGAAGATTATTGTTGGTATTGATGGGAAGTATTACTCAGTGTTGTCTAGAAAAGTTTTCTTATTTTTCCAGGTCAATACTCTTACTATGGTCATACTTCATTGTACATAAAATCCCTCAGTCCTGCATGTAATTTTCTGGTGAGTTATAGGTCTTAGTCAAATAAAAACTGACTCTTCACCCAACATAACCTGTTATAAAAACAATCCCTTTGGTTTAAAGAATAATGTAATCTGTGAATTGCAGTGAAATAAAATAAAAATTTAAAAAATATTTTAATTTAGATATAGAGATCATCACAAGCATGGATTTTAAAGAAGGAATGGGGCATTGATAGAAGGGAATGAAAGGTATTTCTATTAATATTGGAAAGAAAGGCAACTGTAGAAGAAGGAAAAGTGTCAGAGACACCTAACTGCCAAACTACATGACATTTTTCTAAGTTATAATTTTAAATTACCTGTCAACATGGTTTAGAATATCCAACCTAATGACACTGTGACAAGAGGGGCCATGCTTTACAGGAAAAAGTATCAAGGCCCAGGTTGCATAAGCCACTCTGATGTGCACTCAGGTAATGTTTGTGATTCACAAAGGAGAGAAGGTTGAAGGCTTAGCCTAGCTCCAGAAGGGCACATGCCAGGATAGGGATGTCTAATTGCCTAAATGGCTTTGGTATTTTTTCTCCCCTTGTTTGACCTCACATGTATCTATAAATAATGGGTTGTCTTCAGTGCGTCTCAAAGGAGGCATGATTGGCATTTTGTAAATGCAATTTTTCCTTGTGTTGGACTGTTCTATGTATTATGAGATGTTTGCCATTTTGAGCTCTCTGCCCATAAAATGCTAGTAACCCAATCACAATTATGACAACTGAAAACGCTCCAGGACACTTTCAAATGCCCCCTAAAGGGTGGTGTCTCTTCCAGTGGATTAGTATTGGCCGCATCTCCTCCAGTGGATTAGTATTGGCAGCTATGATCGTTACAGTCCATTTCATCTCTAAGAAGGGTTTTTTTTCCCTATGGATTATACATTTCACTGTATGGAAGAATACACTAGGGGGAACAAACCCATTATGTCCTGGAAGGCTCGTAATGTATCATTTATTTTTCATGACTCAACCATGATCACTGCCTTCTGGAAGACTTCTATGATTTCACCAAACATAGGCTAGTCTTCCTCTGAGCTACCTTAAACACACCTCATCCCTCTATTATAGCAGTTGCTACACTGTAGTCACTTCCTAACTGTCTTCTTGACCTCAGGCTGTGAGTTCTTGGAGAAGGCAGACTCTCCAGCAATATAATAGACACTCTATAAAGTGTTGCTAAATGAATGAATGGATAAGAGAAAAGTAAAGTTGAATCTTTTGGTTTTTTTCACATGAACATTTTCTTCCTCCCAAGGGATTTTCCCTAATTTTCAGCTCAAAGATATGAAGAGCTAAAAGATTAAGTTGGGCTGATAATAACACAACAAAAATGGTCATAAATAACATTATCAAGATTCTTAATTGTAAACACCATTGCTAAGGATTTTACTTTGTGCTGGGAACTGCTGAAGCACTTTATTTACCTTTTCTCATTTAGTCCTGACTGAATGGGTAAGGCAAATGAGGCATCTAAGTTGCAACATGTAAAGAGTCTTCACTTGTGGGATCCTGAGAATGAGGGCTTGGTTCACCCTTGTTCCAGGCTTGTCTCTCATTCTCTCAAAAAAAAATTTTTTTTATTTCCTTGCTTATTTTTTATTTTTATTTCTTTGCTTTTTTGGTTGTTGTTGTTGTTGTTGAGACAGAGTCCCACCCTATGCTCCTGAGCAGAATGCAATGGCATCATAGCTCACTGCAACCTCATACTCCGGCTGTGGGCATCCTGCTGCCTCAGCCTCTGGAAGTCGCTGGGATTATAGGCACTTGCTGTGGCACCTGGCTGGGTTTTTCCATTTTTTTAGGAGTCGGGGTCTCACTCTCATGTAGGTGTGTCTCGAACTCCTGAGTTCAAGCAATTCTCCCTTCTCAGCTTCCCATAGTGCTGGGATTACAGGCGTGCGGTGGTTCTAAATTTTTGTTCACAATTTATGGATGAAGAAACCAAGGCTCAGAGAGTTAAGGTAAATTGCCCATCCAAGCAGGGAGTGAGTGAAGGAGCAGGGAATCACACCTAAGCCTATCTGGTTCTGAAGCACATGCTTTTAGCCATAAGGGAAAAGATTGGTGCCAGGCAGAGGACTGTTTGTTACTGGTCCTCTCGAGGAGAGCATAGAATCAGAGAGAAAGTATTTAGAAGCTTTACAACAATTTAACATTGCCCTTACAACCAAGTCCAGGAGCAATGCACTCATTGCCTTAAACAGAACATAGACACAAAAGTATCAGCACATCAAGGACTTGGAAAAAGAAACAAGCCAAAAAAGTGGTCCTTTGACACAGGTGATTTGAGAAATATTGCATTAGGAAATACTGGAGAAATTGGGACATTCATTTTTTGAAAAAGTTTTATTTCTTTGCAGTTACAGCCCAAGCTGAAAAATAGGGTAATGAGAGTAATGTAGTAATATGACATTTCTCAGACTTTACTTTTAATTATTAAATTTTATTTTTATTTTTTCTACATTTAATATCTTGCAATATACATGTGAGTTGTATTTACTGTAATCTATTGTTCATGATGTTGTCTCAGATTCATGCATAACCCTCTTTTATTTTATGTATCACTATGATATGATATAATAATACAACCAACACCTATGAATCAGCCCCCAACCTAGAAATTAGACCAAATCCACTAAAATACAACTACTTGAAAACTCCTCCACTATCCTATCTGCTTCCCTCTTACTTCTCTCAAGAATATGTCACTAAAAATCATCCATGTTCTAACTGTGGATGCTGTTCCTTGGAGTTTTTTATTCATTTTCATGGTGATAGTATTCTGTGATGCCAATAACCTTATTTTCTCTTTGATGGGCATTTGGGTTGTATGCCAATTTATTATCTCTGGGTCCAGTGCCACCCTCCATTGTCTGTTCCATGATAATGGGGATGGGCCCTGTAAACATTTCAACTTTGTTAGTAATGAATATTAGGGGTCAGGGTACAAGGCTTCTCTACCAGTTCTAGTGTGTTCCTCTTGAAAGATTTTTACTGCATGCCTGGCTTTTTCAGTGCCAGTCTGGGATCTCACAAAGGCAGCAGCATATAGGTGCCAGCAGCATGGTACCCCTTAGTGGCCTTGCAGTGAGTTTTGAGGCACAGTGCCTACCTGAGGGCAGTTTTGACTCACATCCCAGAGGGCAGATTCCTCTCTAATACCCCTATAATGCTGTCTCCAGTGGAATCTGTATCTTAGCCTTGGAGCAGGGACTCCCTTCCAAGGACTATCTAACTCAGCTATAGGCATAGTGGTTATACCTTGTACCTGCCATTCTTATATTCTTTAGAGTTCCCTTTATCTCTTAATAACCAATTCCCTGTTACTCCTATCCCTTGTTACAGTTAATATTTTGTTAATGTTTACTCTGTTCAAATTATTATAAGATTTTTGTCCTTTGTTTGGACCCTGACTGGTAGAGTTTGTTTTTACGTTTTTGTTATTACATAAGTGCTTTTATGAACATTGTAGTATATGTGTGAACATTTTTTCTTGGTATAGTAATATAATTGTATAATCATAAAGTATGCAAAAATTAAAATTCATAAGATTTCCCAAATTATTATCATTGCTAGCTGTGTATAAGAGAGCCATTGTTTCATATTCTCACCATCCTTTTTTATTGTCTAACTTCTCGGTTCTTATCAATCACAAGAGCAGGGAATGGTATGTCGCTGGGTCTTGATTTTTTTTCTTTGATTAAAAATGAATTTGAACATATCTTCATACTTTTATTGGCCATATGATTTTCCTCTTCTTTGACTTGCCTGTTCCCATCTTTGCTTATTTTTCAATAGAGTTTGTCTTTTCTCGCTTTGATTTTTGCAAGTTCTTTATACACATTGCATCTGGCATGTCACAACGAATGTTTTTGTATAATTTGTTGATTTAAAAAAATTTAAAGGAGGATTCCTATGAATAAAATTTGTATTTAATGTAGTAAAATTGATTAAACTTATTTTATGGTTAACACTATTGTTTCTTATTTAAGAACATTTTAATCCATGCTAAGATCAAATATGTTTGTTCATATATATATATATATTTTTTGCAGTTTTTGGTCAGGGCTGGGTTTGAATCCCCACCTCCTGGCATATGGGGCTGGTGCCCTAATCCTTTGAGCCACAGGTGCTACCCTATTCTTATATTTTTTTCCAGAATTTTTTTGCTGCTTGTGTTTGGGTCCAAGAAAAGCTGATATTTGTGTGACATAAGGTAGCAATCCCATTTAGTCCTTCTAAGTCAAAATAATTTTTTCAAACTAGTATCCCCTTCTTTTCATGATGCTTCTCCGTGCCTCCTTTTTCACATGTGAAAATTCCATATATGAGTGGATCTCTTTCTAAGTTCTCAATTTTGCTCCCTTCCAGGCTTTATTTTTCATATTGAAAGGAGAGTCAGATTGGTAAAATGGTGATAATTTTACCAATTAAAAAGTGGCATTGCTGGTTACTGAGAATTTATCTAGCATTTTCTTGGGTATTTTGTCCTTACATGCATTTTACCCTTTGATCCTGGCAATATCCTCTGAATCATACATTATTATCCATACTTCACATATGAAGAAACCAAAGCTTGGGAGATAGTGTGACTTGCTTAATCTCATCCAGTTTGTAAGTGGTGGAAGCCAGGATATGAATCCAAATTCTGTGTTCTTTCCACTATACTATATTGTTTTACTAAATCATCCAAATTGAATTAATTCACATGTTTAAGAATTGGAGCTGGAGTAAGATCAATGTAAGAATAGTTCTATAATTTAATTTAGGCATTTCTTATAGTTGGAAGACAGGCTTTGGAACACAAAGTGAAGATGAAATATGCAAGCATCTGTAGGCTTGTCCTTGGCATTCAGAGAATGGGCTTTGGGCCACAGACTCATTCTGCCACCTACCAGCTGGTGGGGTTGGGTAGTCATGTACCATCATGTCTTATTCTCATTGGGTAAGGTGGAGCCCATGGCAACCTGCTGGAGTGAAAAGAGCAGAAACCAACACGATTGCAATTCAAATTCTGGCTCTTCCATTTGCTTGTTGTGCATACTTGGAACATCCCTTTTCTTCTCTGAGCCTTAAGTTCCACATTTGTAAAATAGGGAAAATAAGCCCCACCTTAAATGGCTGTTGTCATAACTGGAAATATCTATTAACTGTCTAGCACAGTGGTTGGCATACATTAGGCAATTAGTAGGTGACAGCTCTTTCCTTTCTTTTGCAATGGCTGAGATGAGAGCAGGAAGAGACTCTCCAGGCTGCTCCTATAGCTCCTTCTCCAAAAATACTCTTGCTTGTAGGGATATTTATTTTTTCCTGTGAGGACATCAGCTCTTCAGGAGACCCAGATCACTAAGTGGAGGCTTCACCACCCTTGGCTATTCAGACATTTCTGCTCTCCCCAGGATGGCATCAAACCTGAAGTTATCCTTTGCAGGAGAGGGAGGACACTGCAGCAACTTAGCATGGAAACTCGGTGCTATTGTATTTGTTTTCACACCTTTGATCCTGCTTATTTCAGAGGCAGATTAAGCTTTAAGATGTCCAAATAAAAACGGACCACCAGGATCAATTAATTCAACCTGTCTCTTGTGGTGAGGGAGAAGATCCAGAGAAAGCAAGAGGGTCAACCAGAGCTGTGCAGTGATCTCAGATAGACCCTTTCCTACCCAGCCACTGCTGCTACCACAGCCATCTCTAAATATTCCATCCCAAATTTGAGGATCACTTCCTGTGAAGGATCTGTTACTCCTACTCATTTGCTATCTGGATCTATCTTTTTGTTCTCTTCTTTTTAGTGTCACTAAAATGATTATTAAAAGATTCAACAGATTTGTAACAGCAACTAGATGCCCTCAGTAATAGTTAATACCCCCTTAAGACACTATCTGTCAGGCACTATTTAAGCATTTTTTAAGTCTTAACACACTTACTCCTCACAAGAGTGCTATGACGTAAGTAGGTTACTGGTTCTACTTTTGGAGATGAGGAAACTAAGACATTGAGATAATAAACAACTTATCCAAAGTCACTTGGTTCAGGAGTTTACATTTTTAACTGCCTTGATATAGTGCCTTATTTGTTCTGATGTAAAGGAACTGACATCTGATAAGAAAAAGGGGGTCCCCCCCAAATGTACCCTCCAGAAAGGAAAGTAAGGTTTTGAGACATCTTGAAAACTCTCAGAGTTATATTTCGGACATATAGCACTACTGAGTTTACTTTGTATTTTTTTTTTTTTTTTTACTAGGACTTATATATCCCAAGAAAGTGGCTCAAATACCCCTCCAATAGACTACTGTACAGAACAGAAGTTTGGAGCACCCTTTCTGGTGAAGTCAGTGAAGTGTACAGTGTTGAAATCACCTGCAATTTTGAAAATGCGAGGTCTAGGAATTGCCCAATCATAGGCATTAAATATCAGAAATTTATAGTCAGATAATTTCATTAATAAATGTATACATATAAATGTAATTTTTTGTTGAACATAGATTGGAGACTTGTTCTAATTTTTTATTTCATTTTATTATAATTTGCAACCAAAACTTGGTTGCCCTTATATCATAAAATGATCCACCTATGTTAAATTTCAATTTACTTTAAATTTATCTTTTCACAAACCCCATTATCTTTGGCTAGTGAATGGCCTTTGTATTATAGGCATAAATGTAGTTATGCTTCAACAGGAATTCTAAGAGAAAAAAATGCAAGTGTCAATGCAATTAATAAACAAGTGCCTATTAAGTGTTCCCAGCAGCGCTATGATCAGAAACTGAACCATCTGATTTTATTTAGGGGTTTGTATTCAGAGCATAACACTCCAGTAACTTCCCTGATCAATGTACAGAGAAAAAATAAGAAATGAGCCAAAAAGTCTCAGGCCATGCCCAACAAACGATAGAAGCTGTGAATGGTGTATATAAAACCAGTGGCTCCAAGTTGATAGGGAGTTACTGACAATCACGTTTTTCTGATAGCCAAGACACTGTTAAAGGGAAACAGTTTACTGTGCATATTAATCACCTATTTAATATCTCATGCAGAAGAGTTTTATTTTTAAATGACGTTTTAGCAAAGCTTTGACAAAGAAAAGGAAGGGAGCTGTAGAAGGAAAGGTTGAAACTAGAGCTAGGAGCAGGGACCCAGTCCAGCCAGTCAGCCTTTCTCTGCCAGCCCCTGCACAACTGGCCAGCTTGCTTCTCCCCCACGGAAGGTGTCTGTACGTTTACTGCCGAGCACAGCACATGCAAACTATTGTTTTCAATAGCCTGATATGCAGACGATATACTTCTGGTTTGTAGGAAGAAATCCAAACGCTGTTGGCAGTCCATAAAGGAGGCTCTGAAATAACAAGGCCCTGCCTCATTCAGGATGCACATTCTTTTCAGTCTCCGCTTCTCTGTACTTTAGGGCTTCTGTTTATGGCATTGCACTTGTGAAGTTGTAAAATGTGGAGAAGAGTAAAGCCACAGTGCATGCATAGTTCTGTAAGAGGTGCCACAGAAAGGAGGGCCTGTGTAAATAGAACAAAAGACATGAAGTTACAGAGAGGCAAAACAAGGTTATTTTAACAAAAGGCAGCATTGGCCTGGTCTTGCAATGGTTGCAAGAATAGATGAAGCACAAGGTTGAAAGAACAAGCAAGAACTGGGTGACTGGGGTTCTTTTGAGAGTAGAGGAGGACATTATTAATGATTACTCCTGGGCACTGGGCATACCCTGGGACTATCTTGGGGAAACAGGACTAACATTTGTCCTGGAAGTAGCTGACCTCAGAAGGAAGGGAGCACAGTGCCTCTGGCGTCAGACATGGCAGTTGACACCCACACCCTGCCCATTTCTCAAAAGATTGGAGGCAGGAAATTTGCCCGCTTTATTTAAGCACTGCAGAATTAGTAGTATTTTAGGTTAATAAAACATACAGTTGTAATGTTGCATAAATGCACATCATATCAAGGACAGCCATGTAACATCTCTGATTTATCACTTTGCTAAGGTAACCTTCAATAGGTTTCTCCACTGTAGAGTTACTATTTTTCTCTTTCTTTAGCCTATTCTTTGGAAGTTAATCACCAAGTTCAGACCACTCTGGAGTCAAGGAGAGAGTCTTTAAACTCTTTCTCCCAGATGGGAGTATCTACATATATTCCTTATGGAATTTCTTATGGAATTAGTCAGAATGTTTAGTCTCTTTCTCTGACCATTTATTAGCTTTTTCATTTATTTATTTTAGTATGGTCTGACATACATTTATTTTGCACTTTGGGTAGAATTGGGTTATAATTCTTTACTATATTATTTATTTTGATGCTCAAATTATTCCAACTTTGTCCATTAGAGTTTTTCTGGTTGTCTCCATGTCTCTTTGATATGTCTTCATCTTTTCGTTTTTTGAGCACTTCCTTACTTTTGGGGGCTACAAGATGCCCCAGGCTTGTATAAGATGCTCCAGGCTCTTCCTTGGAGAAGAGATGGATGGAATTGGAAAATCAACTATTTCTCTATCCTCTGTTTTTTTTTTAATAGAAAAATGGTATTTAGAAACCAAAATTTGGGTGCCGAGTGTCTTCATTGCTGCTGAGGTGTCAATGCCTCTGAGACTTTTTAAAAAAATCACCATGATTTTCTATCCCCTTGGCATAACCCAGGGTACAGGTATCCAAGGTGCTGAGTGGAAGGAAAATCCTGCCCCATATCTGCCTCCCCTCGACTCTCACTAAGCCATACTCATTGGGTCTCCTGGAGCCTGCCATGCACATCACTGCTCTGCTCCTTTGCTCACATTTTTCCTTCTGCTTGAGATGCTCTCACATACCCCTTTTCTCCTTCCCTAGTGAATTTCTACTCAACCTTAAAGACTTACCTCAATGATTCCTCCTCTAGAAATCCTTCCAACACTGAGGCATGTTATTGCTTCTCCTCTTCTTCTGTTACTGCTCTTGTAACTGCCTTTGGTTATTACCTTTTCCATATCTGGTCATGAGTTTAGGTGTCACCTTGCAAACAAGACCATGGGACCTTGAGGACTGGGGTCAGGCTTTAAGCATTTTTGCATAAGTACCACTTATACAGGGTCTCAGCAACTCTGCTGAGTAAATAAATGAATCACATAGCTTCCCCCAAATGGAAAGAGGTGGGATAATGAACTTCCCAATCTGGGAATATCTACCATTTTGCATAATAAACAAAGTGGTGACAATTGGTGCTTATCAACTCATCTGCTTTCTCTGGACTCAGTGCCATCTGTTCTCCAAAGCACTCTCACCTGCTGAGGCCCTTCTAGTTCCACAACCCTCTTTTTGTTCATGTGGTTTCACTTACCCAGAATATATTTTTTCTGCTGCTGTTCTTTACATCTTTCTAGAACCCATAGAGAGCATTGTAAAGAACCCTATATAACTGTGCAGTAAATTTGGAAAATATTTGCAAAAATTGGCAAAGGGTTGATAATGTTTTTTGATCAAAAATACAACATTTAGTATTTAATTAGCATGAATTATTGCATAGGAATAGTTTATGTTTTCTCATTTTCAGTAAGTCCCTGAGGCCCACACTTGAGCTTGACCTGCCTTGTTTCATCACTACAATATCAGATGGAAATGTACAAGATTATAGAGGAAAGAGCTGTGAAGCCAATAGGGAATATACTCAATATCCATGATAATAAAAACAGTGTGGTACAGAAGCAAGAAGGGGGACAGAGATAGGAAGAACAAGGGATGTAATGATAAATATGCTCCAATACAGTGTATCATTTAATACATCACAAATATGTTGTGGGAGCAGAGTTATTTCATAAATAGTGTCATGCCAAAAGTTTGGCTATTAGAACATAATTTATAATGCAACTAATGAATCACGGACAATGAAACATACCTGTAGAATGCACCTCATGAAAACAGAGGCAAAGCAATACCTGAGACCTTTTTAGAATTGAATAAGGTCAGGATTCCTCAAGTAAAATGTGTTTACTGAGTTCTGAGAAAAATAACAAAACGAATCCATGCTTAGATTCATTCTTCTACAGGTAACAGTAGAAGAATAAGGATTAAGAGAATATATTGCATTGTACACAAAAATGAGTTAAAGTTAGAATTCATAAAAATTAAGAAAATGCTTACTGGAATCTTTAAAAGAGGAAATACTTTCTAAGCTTAATAATGATAATACAATTTACACAGTAAATAACTGGTAAGCTTAACTTAATAGCAAAAAAATAATAAAATCATACTTAAAAGATGAACATAGGAAAAATAATTGTAGCAAATTAGATAAAATTTAATAAAGATTTTATTATGTAAAGAACTTTACTATCTGGGCACAATAGCTCATATCTATAATCTTAGCCCTCTGGGGAGGCTGAAGCTGGTGGATTTCTTGAGCTCAGGAGTACGAGACCATATTAAGCAAGAGAGTACCCTGTTTCCACTAAAAATAGAAAAACTACCTGGGCATTGTTGTGGGTACCTGTAGTCCCAGCTACTTGGAAAGCTGAGGCAAGAGGATCACTTGAGCTCAGGAGTTTGAGGTTGCTGTGAGCTATGAGCGAGATTTTGTCTCAACAAAAAAAAAAAAAAAAAAA
>CAUYRH010177794.1:0-18762 GCA_963574655.1 Perodicticus potto
GAAATCTCTCCCACTACCAGGAGCTTTGGTGTTTTCTGTATTCTTTTCTGTAAATCAATTCTGTCTTATCACAGACGGGTGGGGGGGGGGAATAATGTAATGAAGAATAATAAAATACATGTATTTAAAAAAAAAAAAAAAAAGAAACCCTAGATCGAAATGTACTGAAAGTTTACCCCACACTTAGTTAGACTCGCTAGTTGTAATACTTTACTCACCTACTTTCTTACTTATCTAAGCTGGCTTGAGTCGGGATTTAGTTTCTTTGACAAAGAAAGTTTTGAGTAATGAGTACTTCATCCTTCCTTTCACAAGGAGCCAAACAAGGGACAGAGCCACCAACAAGTTTGCATTAGGATCCTGGGGAGTAAATGGGACGTCAGTGCCACTAGCAATTCAGGAAGAGTTGGCTGCTGTGCAGGTGAGCCACAGATTTGCAGGAGTACCAGTACTTCCAGCAATGTTACCAGTGATATTTTATGTCCAGCTACACTACTTGGAAGAAAAGCAGTAAATCACCGACTTTATTCTTTTGCAAGCCTTTTTCCACATGATGGGACTTGATAGGAAAGATGGCTCCTATCAGCCTCAAGTCAATATTTTCTTGTAGCTTATTAACCCAAACGAGGAGAGCTTTTCTTTTTCCCAGTGTTTATCTGCAGACAGAAAGCATTCTGGGAATGGAGTTTGTTTCAGGTATTACTCCCTGGAGTCAAGAAGCATAAGACCAATGAGAAATATTTCATAATTTACCTCAAGAAATTTGGGGGTATTTCTAGAAAAAGGGAGTCCTTACTTTTACTGGAATGTCTTTAAGCAATGTTAGGGTAGGCTTACAGCAGCTATTAAAGTTATGGTTGTTAAGTTTAATCTCAGACTACATAGATCACAGGAAGACTTGAGAAGAGATTGTTCCAGAGAAATAAAAATATGAAAATACAGATGACAAACGTTGGCATAGTCATTGAGAAGATCAAACTGACAAGACAAGATGATATTTTGGAGGGAGTTGTGAGAAATACAAACGGCTAGTTATAAGAGTGTAGAGTTAGGGTGCAGGTTATCAGAGAAGTTGAAATTGGATTCAGCATGAATGAAATAGAAAGCTTTTAGAGGATTTTGATATCACCTAATAATGTGGACTCAGCCTGTTGAAACAGCTCGCAGTATAAATAAAACCACATTTCTTATTCTCCAGCTATTTATTTGACTTTCAAGTTTCCTTTTACAGCATGAAATCCTCTATTTCCGTTTTTAAGATAACCCTTGCCTTCCCACCCCAACACCACACTGAATTATTTGAGAGCCACAGGACTAACTCAATGCAAAGATTAGTTCTGCTTCCAGACACCTGGCAGAAGAAGAGATCAGGAAAGTCAAATCAGTCCACATCCACCACTGATTGGCTCCCGTGCATCTCACAGTCAAGTCAGATGTGTCTGCCTTGTCACCGGGGTACCCTTGCTAGTCCAGATGCCTGCACAGGATGGTGACTCCAGTTTCAAGAATAGACTGTAGGTAAATATTTATTTTCTCAGATATTGTTTCCTAAATCAGAATACTAGACAGACTGGCTGGGTCTGAAGTCATGCTGACTCACAAGGAAGCAGCACAGATGTGTTCTTAGAGGGGAAACTCAAAATTCCACAGGCTCTGCCTCCTAGCAGCTGATTCCGGAGGGAAATTTGCTACCCTGCTGCAAATTGGTTGTAACTTGAACAATACCAAGTGTTCTGGAGGATGGGAATAAACTGCAAGTCTTATAAAATGCTGGTAGGAGTATAAATTGCTATGCCCACCTTGAAAAATAATTTCACATCTAGCAAAGGTCAAGATGTAAAGACATTGGTACCCAATCATTCCTCTCCCTAAGTATAATATATGCTCACATGAGAATATTCACAGCAGTGACCAAAGAAAGGGAAATAATCAAAATGTCCAGAAATAGAGAATTACTAAGTAAATTATGCTTTGGTCATATAATGGGCTAAAATTTAGCAATGAATATAAATGAAGGGCATGCGAACATGGATGAATCTCACAATGAAATGACAAAAAGAGCAAGTCATAGAAGCCTAGTGCTGGAGGCAGTGTGTGTAAAGTTCCAAAAATATGAAAAACTAAACAATATAGCTAAAGAATATGCACATATTAGTGGTAACTTAATAAAATGACAACCAAAAAATCAGGATCCTGCTTAGCTCTGTGGGGAACTGAGAGAGCTGTGATGAGGGGCAGACACAGAGGGGTCTCTAAATCTCACCGAGGGCGTGTTTGCTTTCTTCTTCTTCAAGCCGTCTACATATTCATTACACATGTTCCACCTATTGATCTTATACATTGTATGTGTTTTGCGCACCCATTCACACACATACATAATTTCACAATTAAAACAATTTTTATAAAGGCATTTTGTAAAGACTCCTTTAGGTGGTCTCTTTAGTTGCACAAGGTCAAGTCAAGTCTGCGCACCTTCATGGCTCCCCTTGACTCGCTGGCCCCCCCAAATCTAGGGAGGTAAAGATCTGTGTGTGTCAGACTCCCAGAGGCTTTCTGAGAGAGGAAGCACCGAAATATCAACTCTCTCCTTTCTCTTCTTTGCAAGCCACAAACATCCGTGACCGTATCATGAAACCTTGGGTGGCTTCCTCCCGTAAAGCCTTCCTGTGGATGACGGCCACCCACGCCTGGAGTCCAGGAGCTTTACCAACTCTCTCCTCACCTGGCAACCACAGCTCCCCGGTACACCCTCTTGGTCACTCACCCAACTATTCCACATTTGTTGAATAGTTCCACTCCTTCAACATTTTTTCTCCTTTTCTCTTCCTTTCTTCCCCTACTTCCTATATTTTTCCTTCATTTTCTGTTTGTAAAGGTCTTAAATTTCAAAGAAATAGGGATGGGGAGAAGAAGGGAAAAGAGAGAAGGGAAGTAAATCCTTCTTTGAAACTATTCTGAGTTGCTTGGAGAGGGGTTGAGTGGTGAAGTTGCTGGTGGTGAAGGCTTTCTTATCAAATATATATAGAAAATGAAAAAACAAATGTTTTTCGCATCGAGACCTCCCAGCATCTTTTGGACTCTAAGAAGAGGACAAAATATATTACTTATTCCAAATTTCTTTATAAAACAATTTCTCTGTCTTGGATAATACTGTGTTCAGTAGAAAAAATATGGGAAATACCAAATTTGAATTACCACTAAAGAATGCTCTCAAAGCACAAAGAGAAGGAATAATATGTTCATTCTATATTAAATATTAGTAACAAAAAATTGTATTGAATTCTCCCACTTTCTAAAATGAATTGTCCCTTGACAAAGTTGTAACAAATTCTGTGGTAAATATTACAGTTTTGAGTGAATGCTCTCTCAATGCATTAATCTTCATTTAAACCCTTTTTTATCTTGCTTCTTTTCTCAAAACTGAATGAGTTTCTATAACAGAACCTATCTTAGTGGTTGGAACACAATCATGAAAAGTATGGACATAGTTACTACCCTCATGGAGCTTATATACAGGAAAAAAATTATAAGTTGATCACCTATTACATGTAGTTCATATAATAGTAAAACAAGAGACATAATTTTAACACAAATTTAATGTAATTTTTACCCTCCTTTTTTTCCAAATTATTGCAACTATATTTAAGTAAAAGCCGGGATTGGCTATCTGGAAATTTATTATTTGAGTTAGTCATAATAAAAAAAAGATTGCAGGGCAGATTGCGCCCTCAGCGGGTAGGGCGCCAGCCACATATACCAAGGGTGGCGGTTCAAACCCAGCCCTAGACAAACTGCAACAAAAAAGTAACCGGGCCTTGTGGCGGGGTGCCTGTACTCCTAGCTACTCGGGAGGCCGAGGCAAGAGAATCACCTAAGCCCAGGAGTTGGAGGTTGCTGTGAGCTGTGTGATGCCTCAGCACTCTACCAAGGGTGATAAAGTGAGACTCTGTCTCTACAAAAAAAAAATAATATGTATATATATATATATATATATATATATATATATATGGCATAGACAAAGTCATCAAATAATAAAAAATTCAGTTAGAATTTTTGATTCGGTTAGTCCCTGCTCAAACATTCCTCTCCTGTCGAATAGGAGTTCATAGACACACCCAGGACAGCAACATTTTTGCCCACCCAAACTTTTAATTATTGTATTTGCATTGTATGATCTGATGTTCCATGCAAATATGATTCATATTAAGTATAAAGTAAAATTAGAAATGTTACTGTCAATATAGGATTTAATTCAATTAATGAAAATAATGTTGGAGAAATACTGTATCAATGCCCATAAAAACAACTTATGGCTGGCTTAGAATTGTCAAAAAATAAAAAATATATATAAGAATGACAAAATAGATAATTCATAAGTGAATAAGAAAATATGCTTGAGAAAAATGGTGAGCCCTCAAACATATTTTCAGAAACAACTTGCCAGGTGTGGTGGCTCATGCCTGTAATCCTAGCACTCTGGAAGGCCGAGGTGGGTGGATTACTTAAGCTCAGGACTTCAAGAACAGCCTAAGAGCGAGACACCATCTCTAAAAATTGCCAGGCTTTGTGGCAGGTGCTTGCAGTCCCAGCTACTCGGGAGGCTGAAACAAGAGAATCACTTGAGCCCAAGAGTTTGAAGTTGCTATGAGCTGTGATGCCACAGCATTCTACCAAGGGGGAAAAGTGAGACTCTGTCTAAAAAAAAAAAAAAGAAAGAAAGAAATCAACTCTTTGTAGTTATTCTATGAAAGTCGAATGAAGGCAGTCATGCTTTATTGTACTTAAAAAAAAAATACTACATCAGGGCAGTGCCCTTGGCTCATCGAGTAGGGCGCCGGCCCCAGATACCAAGGGTGGCAGGTTCAAACCCGGCCTCGGCTGAACTGCAAAAAAAACACAAACAAACAAACAAAAAAAATACTACATCAAAAGCATTAACTTGCTTTATTCTTCGTTCCACAAATTAGAGAACTATTGAAATTATAATCTAAATTTGTTAAACATAAGATGGAATGCTTACTTTAGAATATTAAGTTTCATTTATGGAGAAAGTAGTCAACCTTGTTTATTGTTATTAAGTATGGGTTTTTTCTCCCTGTCTTCAGGGGACTCATTTTAAGATATTATCCATTATCAATTACTCTCAGATAATGTGGATTGCCTACACTCATGTTCTCCTAGTTGAAACATGTATAGAAATGTCACACTGAAGTTTTGAACCCTGTTTTTTCAATGAGTTCCTGATTCAGGTTTTGGAAATTACAGTTAGCTGATCTTACCATGTACTTGAAATTGTTAAAATATTAAACCTTTCATATTCAATAGGATGGCATTTGGCTATAAATAAGCATTGTATTTTTGATACCAGAGCAATGAGAGCAATACGCCCTCCAAAGATGTCCGTGTTCTATTTCCTGGAACCTGTGGATATGTTATTTTACAGAGTAAAAGGGATTTTTCACATTTTACAGATGTGATTAAAGATCTTAGAATGCAGAGACTATCCTGGATTATCCAGGTAGGTCCAACGTAGTCACAAAGATTCTCATAAGAGGCGGGGCAGAGTGTCAGCACTTATGGAAAATGTCAGGACAGAAGCACATGTCAGTGGGAAGAGGTTAGGCTGTGGGTTTTGACAGTGGAAGGGACCATAAGCCAAGGAAGGGAGACAGCCCCTAGAAGCTGGAAAAGGCAAGAAAATAGATTCTCTCCTATAGCCTCCAAATGATGTGCAATGCTTTGGACTCATCTTAGGCTTTTGAACTCCAGAATAAATTTGTATGGCTTTAAGCCACCAATTTTGTGGCAATTTATTACAGCAGAAACAGGAAACTGATATGGTCTTATTTGGAGTTTTGTTTTCTCTGCTTTGCGGAAAACTCAAGGAAAACTTAGCTTTCATCAGGAGGATCTTGGCAAGGGACAGAGAAATGGTTTTACCTCTCTACCCCTGTTGCTTTTATGAGTCAACTCAGAAGTCTTTGCCTCCCCTAGGCTTTAAGCCAATCCCCTAGCCTCTCTAATAAGGTTGCTTTTATGTACAAAACCATAGGGCTAGAGAGAGCAGGAGACAAAGTAATGATGGTAGGACATCAGGCATAAAATGGAACTTTGCTTGGAAAGATGGAAATCCTACTTACTATTGCCACTATAGTACCCCTTTCATTTTGCCTTGAATTATAATTACTTACATGTCTTCCCCTCTCCCCTCTTCCTGTCTGTCTTCATGGTAACACCATCACCACCAGGACAATCATAGCTAAAATTTCCATCACATTTGCTATGTGTTGGGCACGTAATGCACCTTACATTAATAACTCGTTTAATCTGTGCAAAAACTATGGCACTAATGTTTTCCTCATTTTACGGATAGATTATCAAGGTAAGGAAAGATTAGGTAACTTGGCCAAGGTCACACAATTGGAGTTGCAGGGCAATGATTTAGTTTCAGTCTGGCTTCTTTATTACTATTCCTGTTTTGAATCCCCAAATAGGACCGTTCACAGACAAGGTACTCAGTAGTCATTTGAAAAGGAAACGATTACTAGGTTCACACACTTTTGTTTCTAATTCTAAATATTAGTGGAAAAAAAGGTTTAGGATTTAAACAACATCATCAAAATAACAGTTCATGTTCTAGCCAAACCATTGTCAATTTTTTTTAAAGCTAACCACACAAAAATGTTGTCCTCAGTCCTTGCAGATCTTAATTAAATTATTAGAATTGATTTGGCAAAATGAGTTATTGGAAGGAACATATACTTTTTGATTAGAGTATATGTTCACAGACACTGCAGTGTCTATAAGTGGAGCTGGCGGCTGTATTTTCCTTAACAGGTTGAGTGTTCCCCAACTGTCTGTGACAGTAACTAAACAGAAAGGGCATTTTTTGCGAAAGGTTCATGAAGAAGAGAGAGAACGTTAAATTACAAAAGATGGAACATTTATATGACTTCTTAAATGAACTCTTTTGCTAAATTTTAGATAAGTCATGTTGAAAACAGCCCAGGGCTGTGATTGACCGCCAAGTATGGGACGTCTTCAGCTACTTAGTGAACAGTACCCATGTATTTAGACGTGATAGCTAAATACATTTCTAACTGATCCTGTTAAACTAATGACCTCAAATCTTGAGGGAAGTTTGAGAATCTAGCAAGCTTCAGTCATACAGATTAGCAGAAATAATTTTATTGAGCCTTAGGAGCAAACAATTTTCAGTCTACTGTGTTTATAAAAAAACAAAATATAGTAGAACCTCTGTAAGTTGATCACCCAAGGGACCGTACAAACTGGTCAACATAGAAGGTGGTCAACATAAGGAGCAAAGTCTTCTATACTGATACGTACAAGTGGTGCATGTCTGATCTATGAAAAGTTGGTCAACTTAAGGAGGTGGTCAATGTAAGGAAGTGGCTAACTATGGAGAGTCTATTGTATACATCTAAGACTTTGGAACATCTGATGCCTTATCCTGATTTAAGTCCTGCAGAATATCAAATTCCTGTCCTCCTCCACAGCTCCAGGGAGATACTCCTTCCAAAATAAGTTTGGAAGCTTTTTTAATGCATGGCTATGCTCAGCCCAGTCCTGTGGGAGGTGTGGAGGAAGAAAGGAATTTGGCTGGGGGAACTGAAACATATTAAAAAACACAACACAACACAATAACACGAAAAAAAAAAAAAAACCTAATCTTGTGATTTGGCTACAGAACACTCAGATGGGTTTGTAAACCAGGGCTTAGTAATTTTCCATAGGTCGACTCTTCCTCCATTTATTGGAACTAAAACTAATGATACTAATTTCAAAACTCAGTTTTGGAGTATAGATTTTAAAATGTGTATTTCTCTCTTCTATCATAGCTGACATATTTAAAGTGAAAATGAGGTAGGTTTTTTTTCCTCCCACAGAAAGGCTGCATCCAACCAAACCATAGCATTTAGAACTGGAAAAGTTCAATCCCTCACTGAGGGCCCCGTTTTCAATCACTGCAGTAGTAATTTATTCAGGACACAAAGGACCCGATCTTCCACATCTAAATTTTAGCTTTCTAACCATTTTATCTGCTTGTCTAAAACTTGGGAATGTTTGCATGTGAGAAAAATAGAGTTGTTGTGGAAAGGGGAAAATAAAAGGTATTCCACTTCCCACACACACTCTTGCATATAATGCAAAGACATGAGTACTTATAATTTTTCAGTAGCCACATCAAAAAATGTTTTTAAAAATGGAATTTAAAATAATGTATAATTTAAGCCCCCTGTATCACAACTTGAACTAATTCTTTTCTTGGTATAAATCCCTGAACTCCTATGCATATTTGTATTTTATACTAACAGTACATCTCAATTTGGATGAGCTACCTTTTTAAGTGCTCTACATATTGGCCGTGGCTGCTGTTAGCACACGGCCAGCATTTATAAAGCAGAGGGTTAACACGGCGTTATTCACTTCTTTACTGCAATGGTTTTCATAGGCACTGCCGTGCTAAGGGCATCACACGTACTTATTAGCATCTGCTCAGGCAATACCCTGGGACGTGCTGCACTACATCACAGGGTACCCTTAGGAAAAACTTCATGCCACTGGATTTTGAAGACATGCTAACAAATGACTTTCAGCCCTGCATTTTACTACCCGCTCCACCACTTACTAGGTAGTCGACGTTGCACAAAATACTAACCTGTCTTAAATGTGTCTCATGTAAGAAACAAAAATTTACCATCATTCCAAGGCTGCTATGATGACTAAATGAAAACATTAGTAAAGCCTCCAGAAAAGTGCCTAGGACACAGCAGGCATTGAAAAAATGTATTACGTATGCTTTTCCTCTCTCTATATGTATGGTATAGACGGGACAAGTATCTGTAATGTATTGGAGGTTATACATGTATTTATAGTTTTGAATAAATCCTACAATGTTAGAAGACTTTTTAAGGGACTAGAATTAGAATTGTTTCTAATGTGCACTCAGAAACCTTAAGTATGGATCAGAGGTAGAGCTCTCTCAGAGAGAGACAAAAGGGCACTTTATACTAAGCTTTCCACTCCAGCTTCAGCCAGAAAAACTCTTCATTGGACTATAGATAAGCTTCTTTCTGAAGAAAAAGATCCTCAGTTAAAACAACTTACTATCATAAGGAATTTAAGAATGAAATAAAATCCACACCCAAGTCTACAGAAAAAGTTCTATTTATTAGAGGTAAACCACCTTGTGAAGCAGGCCGCTAGGAGAATTGGTTATTTATAATGGAAGGGTAATTCCATGAATCTGCAAATAGGAAATCATGTTGTATTATAATGGAGTGCTGCAAAGTGAGTCCTATGCAAACACAATGGATTTGCTGTGCAACAGTCCACATTCCACGAGCTACAAAACGGACGATTCACTCCTACAGGAGCGTCTGTAAGGTGACCACCCAAGGACCGCAACTAACCAATCACCACACGGAGGTGGCCGACTAGAGGAACTCGGCCCCTGCACGTGGATGGACACGTCGGGCATGTCTGTCCGTGAAAATTGGATCAACGTAAGGAGGTGGTCAACTAGAGAGGGTCTCCTGGATTATCTAACAAAAATTAAAGTGGAGCTGTTTGGAGGTGGCTTTGACTTTACTTATTTTTGATTTTCAAAAGTGAGAAAAGGATCAGAACTGGAACTCTGCTGTTTCCACAGAAAATAACTGAAACTCAACAGTGTAAAACACAGAATTCTAGGTAATATCAAATCTTGACAGCGGTTTATTTTGAAGACTAGCTTTACACGAAAATTGTACAAATATTTTCCAATTTAGTAAAAAACTGCAGAATTTGTGATCTAATTTAGTGAAAACAGAAATGTCCTGGTAAAATAGAGAATATACATATAGTGTTACTGCACAGGAATAATTTCATTTTAATAAATTAATAATTTAAATTATTAATTTATTAAGAGTCTTTCCAGAAACTGCCAGGTAGAAGAATTTCTTGGACCCTTAGGCTCTCGAGGGTCTTACTGTCTGCACAGAGGGTCTCCAACTTATTATCGTCTGATTACAATTCTTGATTTACAATGGTGCATTAAGCAATATACATTCAGTAGAAACCGTTATCTCTATAACCACCCTGTTTTTCATTTTCAATACAGAACTCAATAAATTACACGACATAATCAACATTTTATTATGAAATAGGCTCTGTGTTCTTTGTGACAGTGTTCTGAGCGTGTTTATGGTAGGCTAGGACAAGCTGTGATGTTTGGTAGGTTGCGTGTTATTAAATGCATTTCCAACTTACAAGTCTTTGAACTTATGATGGGAATGGGATTATGAAGGTGTAACCGCATGGTAAATCAAAAAGCACCTGTACTTTTTTTTTCTTTTTGCAGTTTTTGGCCAGGGCCGGGTTTGAACCCACCACCTTTGGTATATGGGGCCAGCACCCACTCTTTGATGCCCAGTACTAGTACTTTCTTTCAGGTGACGCACTAAAGGCATTCAGGAAGAAACATCACCTTCGCTTACTGAAATTTAGTGGCACTCTTATCATCTGCTAAAATAGTCTCTGCTAAGACTGCCTTTCTACGCATTGTTTTCCTCAACACTGTTTTCTAATTTTTAATTGATTATATTTGTAATTTGAAGAAGTAGCTGTTTACAATGACAGTATAACTACTTTATAGATGGACACCCAGGAAGACGGGCAGTAATATCAAAGAAGCTGGAAATAATTATACATGGTGCCCAGGAAAATCTGGTACATGGTAGGACTACTGCGGTTCAGACTAAAGCTCTTGCCTGGACAATGGCAGCTGATTCCTGTGTATGTGTATTTGGGTGTCTCTGGACTTGATGAGATGTGACATTTCCTAACTTTTGAAGTAACTAAAAAAATCCAAATAAATAATAGAAATCACAACAGACACCAAAACAAGAGTTATTGTTTAAGGAAAAAATGCTTGGGAAATAGGCCAGTGTGGTTGTGAAATAAAAACTCTTGTGCTTTAACTGTTAAAATAAGGTTTTGAAAAACAACTGAAAACTTCCCAAACTAACTTTAAGATAAATATCCCATATTATTGTTTACATTAAAATAGGAAAGTATCCTAAAGCAGATGAGATGTATTTTTTTCTCATTTTCTAGTATATCAATGTGAGACACTGAAGTTTTAACTATAAAGATGAATTATGATTTTGTTTTGTAGTCATTTCATTCAAAATTCATATCAATAACTGTTTCTTAAACACTGCTTAAGATTTTAAAGGTGGCCTAAAATCAAATATTCTTTATAATCAAATAGCAAAATCCACTGAGGGCTTATCACATGCCACACTCCCTTCTAAGTGCTTAACATGTAATGTGAACTTATTGTACTGACAACCACCATTAACATTAATGGTCTCGTTATTTAATACTTATTTTTTCAGATGATAAAAAGGAAGGAGAGCAAGATTAAATAAATTGTGCAAGATTACCCAGTTAATAAAAGAAAGAGCCAAGATTTGAAGCCAGAAGATGCCAGAGTGAGTATGGGGCTTTCACCATCAAGCTCTACTTCTGCCTAAAATAAGACATTTTACAATACCAATGCCAACTAACATCCATGATACTGATTACATTATTAACTGAATTCATTTATACAAGGCATCCCATCCTGGTCATTATGCAAATGATATAGAAATGCACATAACTATTCCTCTCCTTAAGTAGCTTCAAATCTAACAAGTAGTAAGAAAACAAATAGCTTTGATGCAAGAATTACTAGGTATCATATAGTTTTTTTTAAATCTAAAAAGAATTATAGTTCAGAGAAACCCAGAAGGCCAGAGTGAGACTAGGTGAAAGATGACTTACAAATTTTCAGGAAATAAGGCAGCATTCTTTGAGTCTTCTGACAGACATAGTCAGGAGTCCTGAGTTTAAAACCTTGATCTGTTTGTTCTTGGTTCAAATTCATTAAACTCACTGAGCCTTTCTGGATTTATCTCACAGTTACTGTCAGCACTCAGTAAGAACAAATGGGTTTTTCAGTAACAGACTAATATGATTAAGTTAGATCAAGCATCAGAGTAGTTTCTTAAAGGGCACTGAAATAAATGAAGAGAATTTTAGAAACCAGAGCTTTAGGCAGTTTCAGAAGGGGACCCGGGACTCTGGCTCAGTTTGGGTGACGTGTCCAAAGAAGGCAGGCTAAGAAAGCTAGGGAAGTGAAATTAGACTGGCAGTCTTACCAGATTCGTGAAGTTCCTAGAAGGGAAGAGTGAAGAACAGATGCCCAGAAGAATTTGGAAAAGATATCACAAACATAAGTGCTCACAATAAATAACAGCACTGATAGACAGAAACGAATGTTCCCCACGTTCTAGGCACTGTTCTATGTGTACCACACGCATGCAGAATAATATCTGAAGGAAAGCACAGGCTATGCACAGAACTATTTGGATGCAGTGAAGGAGGGTAGAGATGATGAAAAGCCTTGAGTGGGAGGCTAAGTAGTATTTCATTTTATTATTAAGGCAGAGCCAATGGAGTTTGTCAATGCACAGAAGGCAACATAGTCACATTTCTACATTAAAATAACTAGCTTGGATTAGAAGAGGTAAAAATGGGAGGTGGAGAATTTAATTAACAAGCCAGGTCTAGTGGAAATTCAGCAAAGATCCAGTAATAGCAATGAAAAAGTAAACAAAAACAGGTGGCTTTGGAAAAGTCCAACTGTCAGTAAATAGAGATGGACAAGTGATAGAAAGTGGCTAAAAAATTCCCTCTTGAAGGACTAAATGGTGAAGGTACTTAACAGCAAATATGGTAGAGCTGGGGTGAGAACTGGTTTAAAGGGAGGAGGATGATGATCGGCTTATTCACCAATATGTGGAACCCAGAAAACTCAGACTTCTAGAGTAGAAGAAATTCTAAAAACACAAGACCATCGAGAAGGAAGAAATGAAGGTAAAGCAGACTGGTACTTAGATTCTAATGCAAAATGGGTTTAGCCAACAGGTTTGTAAAATTTCAAAAATGTAAATTTATTAGAATTTATTAGTAACACAATTACACAGAATCAAGTTCAGAAATTCATCAATGATGGTCACCAATATGTGCTTATTTGTAACTTTTAAAACCAGTTTTTTCATGATTCAAATTTATTCATATTATAGTTGAATTTCATACACAGCTTCACAATGTGGATAGCACAGATCTTCCATCAGTAAAATCAATGAAAACATATCTTTCATGAAAGGCACATAAAGAATCTAACACATTTAAGGAATTCTGATAACACTGAATTTCTTTACATTACAAAGAAGAAAATCCCCCAAATGAAACAGACATGAATATAATTTATGGTTATCCACATACACACATACAAATACTTTAACAAATATACTTTAACAAAATGACGACACAAATTAAACTTACTACTTACCAGCAACGCTTACTGAAAGACTATTTTCAAGGTGAGTGAAAAAAAACGGGGGGTTAGGGTGGGGAATGCTGTTCATTCTGTTCAAACAGGTCACAGAGATATACCGTGAATAATCAAAAGGAAATTATTCTATCAAAGTTCAATATCTAGCTGTTATGTAACACTTATTTGAACACACAATCACTGACTTTATTAAATACTATTACTCATTTTCTAAGTGGAAATATCCATTTTATTCTCAGAAATAAAAGCATAATTTAAAAAGAAATAATAGAAACTCAAGCAAGTGGAGGAAATTTAAATACCTCGGGAAAAAAGTATTTCTAATATAGTGTGATAATTAAATTTAAAATTCATTACACATATAAAGTTAAAGCTTGCATTACGTCGGCAACACAATATTCAAAGACCTTTTTTGTTATCTTCCAAACAAGGAACTATCATGTACGCTAGCTACAAGGGACTTCCCAAAGGAAATACACAAATGAATGTCTCAAAATTCATTATGCTGACATTTGTTTTGCCCACAAAAATTCTCTCAACATCCACCTAAACTTAGTTATAAATAAAAATGTAGTTATTTAAAAGGTATAAAAATTAATCTGGCATCACCTTTAAGGCAATGCATGAATACTAGCCAAATATTAAAATTCAAAGTGAAAACAAACTAAGTGAATAAAAATTAAGTGTTTACAATAAGTCTAGAGAACATATTCTCAAAAATCTGAAATTTTAGTTTTTCGAACCAAATCTAACATGGAAGCTAAAGTAAAATCAAATTATTTTATTTTCTTAAAAGAAGAATCAAAATGCACACAATGTTTAAATAAATGATCCAAAGTCATCCTCTTTAAGAACTTTTCAGTAAAACACATTAAAGAACAAATCATGTTATTAAAATAGTCTGTGCAATGTTTATACAAATAACATTTTTTTATGAATACAAGTATACATATAATCAAGATAAGGGCGTCAATGTTTCCTAATATTAATTACTGTACTTAAAAATTTACAGGACATGAACATAAATAAATCTGTTTAAAACTGGCAAACATAGTAATCGTCTTTCATTCAGTACAAGGTGTTTAATATTTATGCTATTTCCAAAGCCATCACACTAGAATTGTCAGTTGCCACTCTTAAAACCTAAAAGTAATGTGGGAAACTAAAGTCATAAATACATGTATACATACATTTGCATATTTACACTTATGCAGAAATCAGTACACTAGAGCCCAGCTTTAACACCGTCCTTCAGTTTCACACTACAAGACCACCTTTCCCATTTAAGAAAGGTCCCTCTGCTACTTTCAGTTAAAAAAAAAAAAAAAAATCACAACAACTTTGGTCAGGTCCCAGATGCATCAGCTGTATACTACATTCTGTGTTGCTGCAAGACTCTAGTCTAGAGAGATCCAGATATAAGTACTCATTTGGCTTGAAAATGCATTTTACCATTAACTGCAAAACTTAGAAGAGACCACAATCTTTTAGATTATTTTTTATGATGACATCTGTTACAGCATCAAAAACAAATTGCACGTTCTTTGTATCTGTGGCACATGTGAAGTGGGTGTATATTTCCTTTGTGTCCTTTCTTTTATTGAGGTCTTCAAACTGACACTGAATATACGCAGCTGCCTCTTCATATGTGTTTGATCCTGAGATGGGAAAAGGAAGGAAACATAATGTAAAAAGTTAAAATGGTAAGTACGCTACTGAGCAAAATGGACTTTACAACGCTGTAGTCAGTTTCATACGTATCAAGTTATACGGATACCTTAACTGCAATTTCCCTTCCAAAATGGGAGAAACTATTATATCCAAATGGACAACATTCCATGTTAATTTCCATTCAATGACATAAGTTAGCCCTAAAATTTAAAAAAATAAGATTTCCTTGCATAGCGTTCCACGTTTGCCACAATTCTGTTCCTGCCTCATCTCCAAATGCCTGATTTCCTTTTTTCTCTTATCCAAACAAATGCAACTTCAAGTGCTTTATGGTGCCATGTTATTTCAGATCTTGCCCAGTGGTGGACCAAGAAACGCTGGCTGAACACTGATCAGTATTCTTTATTCCCTTCCCTATATATACATTAATTGGCACTTCTCGCTCATTTTTCTTTATCTAAAAATTGTACAAAGGGTCTGCAAATGTAGTATATGGCTATGAGATTATGAAAAAGTGAATGACACACTCCTGCTTTCAGGCTGTTGACTAAAGACTCCCTCTAAGCACAAATGCTACAGAAACCGGCAGTATCTCACAAAAATCACATGTATACTCTGACCTCACAATTCGGTTTCTGGGTGTACACTTGATAGAACTATATACATATTCATGAATGTTCATTTACTAAAGACATATAAAGATTGTTAGTAGCAGCACTAACTTAAGAAATAACCTAAAAGCTAATAAACATATCCTCATATATTTGTACAAAGAGGCAACACACAGTAGTAAGAAATGAGAATCAAAGTACTATTGCTGTACACAATAACACAGATGAGCACCAGGAAAATAATGCTGAACAAAAGAAGCCAGGCACAAAAAATGTGTATGACTATCCTACACGATCCAAATGTTTGAAAAATGCTCAGAATGAATTCTTAAGGACAAAAGTCAAGATACTGAGTATTTTGGGCTGGGGCAGGGCCCAGTGTAGTTAAGCCTGGGAAGGGCCATGATAGGGCTTGTGGGTCCTGGAAATGTTTAATTTTTGACCTAAGTAGTGGATGTTCACTTTTAGGAATTCAATGAGCTTCACAATTACCCTGAGGACGTATGTGTGTGTGTGTATATGTACACATGTCTGTACATGTACATACAGAATACTGGAATAATGTGCACGTGTATTAATGTATATGATACTTGACTAAAATGTTCATTTGAAAACTTGTTTACATCCCTCTTTTGCACTAATAATCCAAAATTATCTGCCAGGCTTTCAAGGCCCTCTACTCCCCATCCTACTGTGCAATGCCTTCCTGAGATCCTTTGTTCCACATCTGGGCCTCACGCCGTGTTGTAAGGATCTGCACGCCTACTGCCACTTGTGGGACTGAAGGGTCTCACTTCGCTGTACTACACCGGCTATCTCTATTTTCACGTTTGTTCAAAATGGGCAGTCCACATAACTTTTCCTAATGAATCAAATCCAGATGGTTCTTCATGGCTTAACAATGCTCCCCTCCCCCATATACTGTAGAAATACTCTGTATTTCAGTGTTTGTTTACTGCTTTACAGAGTTTTACATTCTTTTCAGTGTTAAGTTTTCTAAACTAGAAGAATAAACATGACATCCCAGAGCTTCCAGCTTCCTTGTATACCTCACATAATCTTTGTACAAGACAAATGCCTCTAGGGATGCTGTGTTCACAGTGCTATGACAGCATAAATGGCATGCGTTACATTAGGGACAAAAGGTATTAAAACCACAACTCTAAATAGGTTTACATTTTAACTACTTAATGTCACTAGCATACTTTTTAAAAATAAAATTTTATTTTATTAAATCATAATAAGTTGGGTGCTCCAAAATTCTAAAGCAATAAACAGTGTCTTGTTGGTCCACAGAAGCTAATGAAACCACTAAATTAAAATAAGTTTTGGGGACGTAGTTTACATGGAGAGAATAGTTCAACCTGCTATATGTTCTGGTAGGTAACTAGGTCACTATACTACAAAAGCCACAAGATACATGAAGAAACATTCCTCGATCTGACTGTAAGTCTTAAGAAAGAAGAATAGTGAAGTGGGGGCAGGTGGAGGAATATGATCCAGAGTCTGGTAAAACAGCAATATACTATTAAAAAAAAGAGGAGGATGATAGGAGCAGATGGGAGATGAATCTAGTAGCTGGGGGAAGAGCTACTTCTATAGCGAGCAACAGTCACGGGAACTGAGGGTTTAGGCTGACCCAAGAAGCAACCCAATCAATACTTGAGGTATAAAGTGGAGATTTTAAATTATAATCTTAACACCGGGGATCTGAAAGAATTATGTAATACTCTTTTTGTGCAAAGATTCTGAGCTGAGGCATTCTTATTAACTTGATAACATAAGCAAAAATTCTTGAACACACTCTATATATGGCAAGGAAAGACTAACAAGTACATTCTTGGCTGCTGTGAAATCCCTGAAGGTCCACAGTATTTATGGATTCATCTGGGGCCCTTAGTGATAAGAATTAGTACAAAATCTCTATTATCATAGGAAATGATAAAAATAAACTGAAAGGTAGATTCAAGGAAGGAAAAAAAAGTCAAGTCACCTTGACTCTGGGTAACTTCAATCTTGAAATTACAATTAAAAGTAATTTTATTCCTAATAAACACTAAAAAATGTTTCTGAATAAGGTGATTTAGGACACTGTGATTTTCAAAAAGAAAGCAGACGTGAACAACTATGTGAAATCATTTCTAACTAACATGTAACTTCACAGTATACAAAAAGGGCTATAAAAATAAATAACAGGACTGCATTTATCAAAGGCCTCTCTCATTTTGGCTCCAATGGGAATTTAATTAAAATGTAACCTAGTTGTTAGTGGTCTGGGAGCAGAAGGGCCATGGACTTGGGTCTAGACGTGGACTCTGACTTCATCAAGCCCAGGTGTTCTGCGTGTGTGGGGAGATCTAAGCACTGATATCAGAGGACTGCCTTAACATAGCCTGTGAAATGACAGAAAATACTCATATTCACCACACAATTTATTCAATAAAAGACTAAAGTTCTGTTTATAAGGAAAGACATTTAAAACAGAAAGGATGGCCAAGCACAGTGCCTCACATCTGTAATCCTAGCACTCTGGAAGCTGAGGTGGCTGGATTACATGAGCACAAGAGTTCAAGAGCAGCTGAGCAAGAGCAAGACCCTGTCTCTAAAAAAGTAGAGAAAAATTAGCCGGGTGTTGAGAGGCACTTGTAGTCTCAGCTAATCTGGAGGCTGAGGCAATAGGATCACTTGAGTCCAAGAGTTTGAGGTTGCTGTAAGCTATGATGTTACGGTACTTTACACAGGGTGACTAAGTGAGACTCTGTCTCAACAAAAAAATAACACAAAATAGTGGTGAGAGTAACTAAACTCTGCAGACTAGCTAGATTTAGAAATCACATAAGCCTGGGATAACAAAACTTTTTAAAGTCATAGAGTTGTCTTTGCTAATTAAAATCTTATTCAGAAGCCCAATAAGTAAAATAGATGAAAGTTTAGTTTCTTTTTTTTTTTTTTTTAATTATTTTTTATTGAGTCATAACTGTGTACAATGATTCAAGCTTGGAGTACAGTGTGCGGGCTTCCCATACAATCGGAGATATTTTTATCCACCTGATTAATGTAACATTCATGATATTT
>CAUYRH010177797.1:0-17597 GCA_963574655.1 Perodicticus potto
CATCACAGCTCACAGCAACCTCCAATTCCTGGGCTCAAGCGAGTCTCCTGCCTCTGCCTCCCAAGTAGCTGGGACTACAGGCGCCCGCCACAACGCCCGGCCATTTTTTGGTTGCAACCGTCATTGTTGTTTGGCGGGCCCGGGCTGGATTCGAACTCGCCAGCTCATGTGTATGTGGCTGGTGCCTTAGCTGCTTGAGCCACAGGTGCCAAGCCAGTTTGGGGACTTTTCAATAAAAGACACTCTAACTGGGGTAGGTGATATCTCCTTGTGATTTTATTTTGCATTTCCTTGATGATTAGTGATGTTAAACATTTTTTTCATTTTTTTTTCCATTCGTCTATCTTCTCTTGAAAAGCTTCTGTTCATGTTTTTTGACTACTTTTTCATGGTTTGTTTTTTTTTGTTTTTTTTTTTTTACCTTGCTGATTTTCTTGAGTTCTTTATAAATTCTGGTTATTAGCCATTTGTTGGATGTATAGCTTATGATTATTTTCTCCCATTCCGTAAGTTGTCTGTTCTGCTGATTATTTCCTTGGCTGTGCGGAAGCTTTTTAATTCAACCTAGTCCCAATTTTAAATTTTTGTTGTTGCTGAGATTGTTGGTGTTGTCTTCTTCAAAAATTCTTTGTCCAGACTGATACTGACAGAAGATACCCAGAAAAAGGAAGGTCTAAGAGAACAGAAGTATTCTCAAGGAGAGCCCAAGGATACACCTTGGTCTTCCCTGTGGTGACTCAACTCTTAGGAATTTGTAGAAACTTAACTTCCTGGGACCTGGAAACTTGCTTGCTTCCACTTCTGTAAAAGCCCAAGCCAGCTTCTCTGGTTTGATTCAAACTGACCAAAGAGAAAGGTACCCTTAGGCTAGTACTTTTTGACTGGGAGACTGAGCCAGTTGGGAGCACGGCCATTTTGAATTCTTCTGGGCCATTGCTCCACCGGCTGATATAAAGCTCTTCCTCTTTTAAACATGGTGTTTGGGTGTTCAATCTCTTCATTTGGGCCTCATCTTCCTGTAACAATACCTTGAAGAGTTTTTCCAGCATTTTCTTCTAGCATTATTATGGTTTCTTACCCTACAATTTAAGTCTTTTATCCATCTTGAATTAATTTTGGCAAGTGATATGAGATATGGATGCTCTTTCATTCTTTTGCATGTCCTGTCCCATTTTCCCAGCACCATTTATTGAATTGGGGTTCTTACCCCCAGTGTACATTGTTGTCTGCTTTGTCAAAGATCAGTTGGCTGTATGTGGATAGTTTGATATCTGGGTCTAGGTCTCTATTTTGTGCCAAAAATGGTTCACTACAGCCTTGTAGTATAGTTTGAAGTCTAGTGATGTGATGCCTCCGTATTTGTTTTTTGCTTAAGATTGCTTTGGCTATTCAGAGAAATATGACATTGGTATTTTCAAGGGGATTGTATTGAATCTGTGAATCACTTTGGGCAGTATGAACATTTTAATAATGTTGATTCTACCAATCCATGAGCAGGGGATTTTTTTATTTTTTTTTTTTGGTTTGTGTTACCTGCAGTTTCTTTCCTCAGTGTTTTGTAGTTCTCTTTGTAGAGATATTTCACCTCTTTGCTTAAGTAAATTCCTGGGTATTTTATTTTCTTTGTAGCTATTGTGAATGATGTCAAGCTGCCTTTGTCATGAAAACTCATAGGCATAACTTTGAAAAGAAAATTGGAAAAGGCACTGGGTTACACAAATTGAGAGAATACTCAAATTTGCTGTAGAAATGCTAGATATTTTTAGATTAAATATGAATTCTGAATAGATAATTCTGTTTCTGTGCTAATTTTTCCTTTTCTGAGGCAAACTAAGTTGATGGAATTGGAAAGTGAACCATACTTGTCTATGTGGCACAATCATTATTTTAGTATTTTTAAATAATCGAAAATGAACAAATTTGACTGAAAGATTACTTTTCTGATGAGGTTGAAAATTGAAAACATTGTTGTATTAGGGTTTATAGAAGATATTAAAAAGTTGTAGACACTTAAAAACAATCTAATGAGTATCAAATCTGTCTACATGACAATAGAGACTAAAAATACTGTACTTTCCATCTATATGACATGTTTTCATATAGATGAAACATGTTAATATGAATCACCTCACTGTATCCTCACAAAACACTCTTTGTTTAGCAGGGTGATTATTCTCCTTGCATTATAGATGTGGAAACAGATTCCAGAACAGTAAGATGAGGAAGTTGGAAGGTCTGGCCTTCTTATTACTCTACAAAAGGGACCTTCTATTTTCCTGACACCTTTCAAGAAAAAAAAAAAATTATTCACTTCATAAATAGAAAATAATATATCACCTTTTCCTCCTTATTTATAATTTACTTATAGGATTTTTTACCTGATCAGTTTTAAAAAGCCATGACAGTGTTCATGAACATATACTTCTGGTGGGAATATGTTAGTATAAACTTACATTTTGTTTTCTGTCTCAAAAAACAAAACCAAACAAAGAATTCAAGTCAGCAATAAGCATAAAAAGGCTTAAAAATGTGTTTATATAATGTCTTATTTGACAATGTGTACGTCACTTTCTCGGCACTATTATTGCTAATATTGCTTGATATTTCGATGCAGTAATTGTCTGTTTTCTTTTCTGAATGTATTTATCTTCGTTCATTCTTTATGTGGTTTTTGTTTCTAGTCCTTATCTTAAACATTGTTATTGTTATTGAATTTTAAGCCTTTTAAATTCTGTGAAGGCAAAAAGTGGAAACCCAATTAACTCATGTATATATAAAAATAAAAAAATATATATATATATGTTTATCTGTGACCTAGAAATTACACTCTTTAGGATATAAGTATAAAATTAGGGATGTTCAAGGAATTTTGTTTTACAGGGTTACAAATAATAATTTCATCAATTTAAATTTCCCCAAATAAAAGAGTATTACATAAATTAGTATACACCTGGATTTTTTTTTTGTTTTTTTTTGAGATAAGGTCACACTCTGTCACTCGGGCTAAAATGCAGTGGCACAATTGGCTCATTGCAACTTCAAATTCCTGGGCTCAAGCAATCCTCCTGCCTCAACCTCCTAAGTAGCTGAGATCACAGGTGTGTGCTACCATGCCCAGCTAATTTTTCTATTTTTTTTTTTCTCTATGGGGTCTCACTCTTGCTTACTCTTGTTCAGACTGGTCTCAAACTCCTGACCTCAAGTAATCCTCTTGCCTTGGCCTACTAAAGTGTTAGGATTATAGACATGAGCTACCATGCCCAGCCACATCTAGAATATGATACAACAATTTAAATATTATATTTTGAAGATGAGTCAATGATAAGGGGAATATTCAATAATAAGTGAAATGAGCAAATAAATTTTGTATATAATATTGAGCTCCCAATTCTGTAATGATAATAATAAATTTAATATCAAATTATACTATATAGAAACAATGCCTGAGGAGTAGACACCACCTGATAACAGTAGTTATCTTGGAGTGTGAGATTATGAATGGTTACTTCAATTTCTGTGTATTATCAATGGTGAAAATATATTACATTTATAATAAAACAATCTAAAAGCATTTTTTAGCATATATTTTTTTCTAAGACTGACTCAAATTATCAAATGGGTGGAGGATTTCTTACCACATAAATGTAAATGTCAAGGAATATATTATGATGGAAGTTTAATAAATGAACAGCAGAGGGCATGAGAGTTTTCAGAAGAAAATAAACCAAAAATGAAGGATTTAGCAACTCAGCTTACGTGAGGAAAGTCATAGATAGGAATTTAATTTTCTGAATTATAAACTATTTAAAAAATTTAACATATGACTTCTATTATTCTTAGGGAATATCATTAAATAATAAACTCAATAACTTAACAATACTGCGAAATATTTAATGAATATATAGATAGTACTACCTGCAATCTCTATGTGAAATTGCAAATAGAGACAGTTTTATTTCATTTTTTCCTAATCTGTATGACTATATTTCTTTTCTAAGATACTACTACAATAGTGAATTGGAGTGCTGAAAGCAGTCTTATTTGCAGTCTTATAGGGGAAAGCATTTGATTTTTCACCGCAGCTCTGAAGTTAGTTGTAGTTTTTTCATAGATAACCTTTAGCATGTTAAAGGAATTCCTAATTTTCTTAGACATTTTATCATGAGCAAATGTTGTATATTGTCAAACGTTCTTTTTTTTCTGTATTTATTGACATGATCATATGGTTTTTCTTTTTTTTTTCTTTTTGAGACAGAGTCTCACTATGTCACCCTCAGTGGAGTGTGGTGGCGTCATAGCTCACAGCAACCTCAAACTCTTGGGCTTAAGAGATTCTCTTACCTCAGCCTCCCAAGTTTCTGGGCTATAGGCGTCCACCACAACGCCCAGCCATTTTTTTGTTGCAGTTGTCATTGTTGTTTTGCAGGCCTGGGCCAGGTTCAAACCCATCGGCCTTGGTGTTTGTGGCCAGCTCCCTAACCACTGTGCTACAGGTGCCAAGCCCATATGGTTTTTCTTCTCTAATTTACTTATGTGGTGTATTATAATGATTTATTTTCAAATGTTGAATCACCTTTCCTTCCCTAGCTAAACCACGATTGATTCTGTTATCTTGTTTATAAATGTCTAGATTCAAATTCTTAATTATCTGTATTTTTGTATTATATTTTCAAGAAGGATATTGGTCTGAAGTGTTCCTTTATGTCTTTTTCTGATTTGGGTATCAGGTAAAATTAGGAGGCAAATGTTCCCTCTTATTTTCTGGAAGATTTGTAGATAATTGATATTCTGCTTTTGTTTTGTTTATCTCACTCAAAAGTCAATCTGTTCTCTTTATCTAAAGTTTTCAATTTGTAAATCTTTAGCCTAACAATGAAAGGTATGTGGCATACCTCCTAGATGAGGGGCACAACTACAACTTGGACTTTTCTTAACAAACGCAAACAATGTGACCTAATCCTCTGTACCCTATATTAATCTGAAATTGCAAAAAGAAAAAAAGAAAAAGAAACTTCATCCTCTCCCTTCTTTCCATTCTTTACTTCTAGAGCTTTTAGTTAGACATATAATCGAATTTCTCATTTTCATCTATGTCTCTTAACTTGTGTTCACATAATTTGTGCTTCTTCATCTTTTTAAATTTCATTTTGGATGATTTCTTCAAATTTATCATGTAACTCACAAATTCTTTTCTAATCTTTGCTAATCCAGAGTTTAATGTCAGCACTGAGTTTTGCATCCCAAAGACTGTATTTTTGCTTTTAGAAGATTTATTTGGTTCTTTTACAAATCTGCTTTCTCTTAAATTGTCCTATTTATTTATTGTGCTTTTTTCACCTTATCTCTTTGATTATTTTAAACATTTATGTAAAATTATTTTGTTGTCTTCTGTTTGGGGTTTGCTATTTCTCTGTTGTTGCATGAACTCTCTGTCTCTCTCTCACATGGTGGTTTACTTTCTGTTGTGGCTTGTAAATTTTTATTCGTAGCTCATCTTCAGAGGGATTTCTTTACTGTGAAAAGCCTTTACATTCTAGTTTATAGTGATGCCCCTCTGGAACAATTTTACATTTGCTTTAGTCAGAGCCCTACAAATTTCCCTGGTTATGGGCCAGGGTTTTGATTTTTATTTATTTTCTCCTGTTTTGCCTCATATTTTTATACAAAATAGTTTGTTTATACAAAAGTATGAGTATAAAGTATTAATATGGTATAAAGAATAATAATAAAAAAGAATGTCTTTGTACCTAACACCGAGTTTTGGAAATAAAACACTACTAATGAGTTTGAATTTCCTTTTTCTTTTTTCCTCCTTTATTTTCCCGCTTTCACCCCATAGCAGACCAAAATGAGAAGCGTGAAAAAGAAAGGGGTTCCTGAGACACAGAGCACTCAGGGAAATCCCTGTCTTTTTCTTTTCTTTTTGTTGTTTCAAAACTAGCCCCAAATACAGATTTGCACTGCAGCTGCAGGGCTGCCAGGATGTCAAGGACACTGAAGAGTAAAAGAAAACACTGTCCCTCTAAGTAGAGAGGGAAAAGTAGAGGGAAAAGAGAATGGGGAGCATCTTCATACTCTTCTCTTTTTTCTTGCTGTATTACCCTAAGAGCAGCCTCAACTACATAGAACTAAATGACAGCATAAGGCAAAAATGAAGAGAACCCAATCTTTCTGGCCATAAAAAGGGGGCCCATGAAATCTAGAAAGTGTGTGGGGAATTTTCATATAGGAGAAAACTGGTAAAGGTGCCCCCAAATTCTGTGTTTGTATTTGTGGGGCTACAATGCCAGCCCCACTCCTGCATGAACATGGAATACAATGGTCCCCTCTTATCTTTGGTTTTTCTGTCTGAGGTTTCAATGATTCTCGCTGGATAAAAGATTTAAACTTAAGACATGAAACTATAAAGATTCTTGGAGAGAGTGCAGGAGAAACACTTGAAGAAATTGGCCTGGGAGAATACTTTATGAGGAGGAACCCCTGGACAATTGGAGCAACACCAAAAATACATTATTGGGATCTAATCAAACTAAAAGGCTTCTGCACAGCCAAGAGCACAGTAAGTAAAGCAAGCAGACAGCCCTCAGAATGGGAGAGGATATTTGCAGGTTATGCTTCTGACAAAGGTTTGATAACCAGAATCCACAGAGAACTCAAACTTATTAATAAGAAAGGAATAAGTAATGTCATTTGATTATAGGCAAAGGACTTGAACAGAAGCTTCTCTGAAGAAGATAGGCGCATGGCCTACAGACACATGAAATAATGCTCATCATCTTTAATCATCAGAGAAATACAAATCAAAACCACTTTGAGACATCATCTAACTCCAGTAAGAGTAGCTCACATAACAAAATCCCAAAGCCAGAGATTTGGTGTGGATGTGGAGAAAAGGGAACACTTCCTCACTGCTGGTGGGAGTGCAAGCTAATATGTCCCTTTTGGAACGAAGTATGGAGAATACTCAGGGATCTAAAAGTAAACTTGCCGTTTAATCCTGGCATTCACCTACTACGTCACGTCCAAAAGACCAAAAATCACTTTATAACAAAGATATTTGCACCAGATTGTTCACTGAAGCTCAATTCATAATAGCCAAGTCATAGAAGAAGCCCAAGTGCCCATTGACCCATGAATGGATTAATAAATGGTGGTATATGTATACCATGGAATATTATGCAGCCTTAAAAAAAGATGGAGACTTTACCTCTTTTATGTTTAAGTGGATGGAGCTGGAACATGTCCTACTGAGTAAAGTATCTCAAGAATAGAAGAAAAAATATCCAGTGTACTCAGTACTATTATGAAACCAATTTACAATCACTCACACTTTCATATGAAGAATAGATCACAACTATGGCCCAAGATGAAAGAGGGAGGAATTAGGATGGGAGGGGAGGAGGGAGGCCATATCGAGGGAGGGTGAATGGTGGGATCATGCCTATAGTGCATAATGCAAGGGTACATGTTGGAGCTATTAAGTATAGAGTATAAATGTCTTAACACAATAAATAAGTAAACGAGATGAGGTATATATTAACCAGTGTGATATAAGTGTTCCTAATTCTATATGAAATCAGCACATTGTACCCCATAAATGCATTAATATATACATGATCTATGTGTTTGTGATTTAATAAAAAAAATTAAATGGAAAATTTCATAAATACACATACATAAATTTTAAATTGCCCACAGTTCTGAGTAGCATAATGAAATCTTGCACAGTTCAAGCTCCATCTTGCCCGGGATGTGAATCAGCCCTTTGTCCAGCATAGCTGCACTCTCTATACTACTTGCCTGACAGTCACTGAGTAGCCAGCTTGGTTATCAGATCAACTGCTGTGTTTTTGCAGTGCTTATGTTCTAGTAACCTTTATTTTACTTGATAATGCCCCCAAATAACAAGAGTAGTGATGGTGGCAATTCAGATATGCCACAGAGACTTTGTCATGTTCCTTCTTTAAGTGAAAGGCAAAAATTTTTGACTTAGTGAGGAAAGAAAAAATTCATATGCTAAGGTTCAAGTTTCATTCAAGGTTGCTGAAATGTATGGTTAGAACAAACCTTCTATCTGTGAAATTATGAAGAAGGAAAAATAAATTTGTGCTGGTTTTGCTGTTGAATTTACTGAAGAAGTTATAGCCACAGTGCACGTATACTGAAACTACAGATAGAGGGTACTGTCCACAGTTTCAGGCGTCCACTGGGGGGTTTGAAAACTCACCCCCCTCAGATAAGAAGGGACTACCCAGAGGTACATAGTGAAGGCTTTGAGAAATGAACTAAAATAAAAACACTACCAAGGTCCCAAAATAGCTCCTGAGTGTTGCATGTAATGTACATATCCAAAGGGCACAGCAAAGGCCTTGAAAAGTAAATATTGGAATCATTACACCTAACGGCATGACAAAACTCGTGATCTGAGCCTCACCAAATTGATTGCTTAGTAAAACAAACCCCCAAGAGGAAGTTAACAACTTAATGAGACATCTCAAGCAACTGGAAAAGGAAGAATATTCCAATCCCAAACCCAGCAGAAGGAAAGAAATAACTAGAATTAGAGCAGAATTAAATACAACTGAAAGCAAAAGAATTATACAACAGATCAGTGAATCAAAAAGTTGTTTTTTTGAAAAATTCAACAAAATTGATAAATCTTTGGCCAACCTAACCAAAAATAGAAAATTAAAATCCCTAACATCATCAATCAGACATGATAAAGGTGAAATAATAACAGACACCTCAGAAAATCAAAGAATCCTTAATGAATAATACAAAAAACTCTATGCTCAGAAATATAAAAATCTGAAAGAAATTGACCAGTACTTAGAAGTATGCCACCCTCCTAGACTTAGCCAGAAAGAATTGGAAATGCTGAAGAGACCAATATCCACTACTGAAATATCATCAACTATATGAAATCTCCCCAAAAAGAAGAGTCCCAGTCCAGATGGCTTCACATCAGAATGTTACAAAACCTTTAAACAGGAACTAGTACCTTTATTACTTAACCTTTTCCAGAACATAGAAAAAGAAGGAATACTTCCCAACACATTGCATGAAGCAAATATCACCCTGATCCCCAAACCAGGAAAAGACCCAAAAGCAAAAGAAAATTATAGACCAATACAGTTAATGAATATAGATGCAATAATATTCAACAAGATCCTAGCAAACAGAATCCAGCAACACATCAAATGAATTATACACCATGAACAAGTGGGTTTTATCCCAGGGTCTCAAGGTTGGCTCAATATATATAAATCTATAAATATAGTACATCACATAAACAAACTAAAAGCCAAAAATCATATGATTTTCTCAATAGATGAATAAAAACTTTTAACAATATCCAACATCCTTTCATGGTCAGAACACTTAAGAAAATAGGTACAGAAGGGACTTTTCTTAAACTGACAGAGGCCATCTACAGCAAACCTACAGCCAACATTGTATTGAATGGAGTAAAATTGAAAACATTTCCACTCAGATCAGGAACTAGGCAAGGATGCCAATTGTCTCCACTGCTATGTAACATTGTAACAGAAGTCTTAGCCATTACAATCAGGCAAAAGAAGGTGATCAAGGGTATACAAATAGGGTCAGAGGAGATCACATTTTCACTCTTTGCAGATGATATGATTTTATGCCTGGAAAACCCCAGGGACTCAACTACAAAACTCTTAGAAGTGATCAAGGAATACAGTAGCATCTCAGGATACAAAATCAATACCACAAATCAGTAGCTTTTATATATACCAATAACAGTCAAGTTGAAAAAATAGTCAAGGAGTCTATTCCTTTTACAGTAGTGCCAAAGAAGATGAAATATTTGGGAATTTACCTAACAAACGATCTGAAGGTCTCTGTAAACGGAAGTATGAAGCTATGAGAAAACAAATAGCTGATGATGTTAACAAATGGAAACACATACCATGCTCATGGCTGGTAAGAATCAACATTGTTAAAATGTCCATACTACCCAAAGGAATATATGATTTTAATGCAATCCCTATTAAAGCACCACTGTCATACTTTAAAGACCTGAGTAGCATGTCATGGTATTCCTATTCTGCATTGTATTAATCCATTCATGTATTGATGGGAACTTGTGTTGTTTCCACATCTTTGCATGCTGAATTGTACTGCTACAAAAATTTGAGCACAAGTGCCTTTGTGATATATTTTTCCCCCTTTGGATAAGTACCTAGTAGTGGGATTGCTGGATCTAATGGTAGGTCTACTTTTGGTTCTTCGAGGTATCTCCATACTGAGTTCTGCAGAGGCTGTAATAATTTTCAGTCCCAAAAACAGTGTATGAGTGCCCCATTTTCCCCACAACCTAACCAGATGACTATTGTTAATAATTTCCATCATGATATATTGCTTTATCTAGGATGATTTAGAATATGTTTCTTGACATCTAAATATATGAGTATTTTCAGGTTATACCTTTGTTAAAAATTTATAATGTAATGTCATGATAATTATGATGCATTTTATATAAACTCAACATCTTCATTTGTGGAGCTTTGATTAGTGAACTGGCATGTTATCAAGTTCTAAATATTACACATGTACTTAAAAAGAGTCTCAAGTTGGCAAAGATATAGAGAAAACAGAACTTTCATGTTTTGGATGGCAGCATACATTTTTAAAACTAACAACTGTTTGGTGAACTATGCTCTAGTCAGCATATAGTCCAAGGCAGGCAAATTCCTCCCTAGATGTATGCAAAATCCTTAAATATGTAGGTATGTTTGTGTACATATAAAATATATATATACATATATATAATTTTCTAAAATACATTTTATGTAGCAATTACATAGCAATTAAATGCCCCAAGACTAGTCTATATACTTTAAAACAATTAATCATTTATAATTCATAGCAACCAATAAGTAAGAACTACTACCATTCGTATTTAACAGGTTAAATAACTGAGGTATAGAAAGGATAAATGATTTTCCCAAGACACATAGCTAGTAAATATCAGAAATGGAATTTGAAGCCAGACTTTTGGTATGTTTCTATGTGTGTGTGTCTATTGTGTTAAAGAATGGTGATTCTTTTTTTTTCTTTTTTTTGAGACAGAGCCTCAAGCTGTCACCCTGGATAGAGTGCTTTGGCATCACAGCTCACAGCAACCTCCAAATCCTGAGCTCAAGCAAGTCTCCTGTCTCCGCCTCCCAAGTAGCTGGGACTACAGACATCCGCCACAACGATGCCTGTAGTCCACATCCGGCCATTTTTTTTTTTTTTTTTTTTTTGGTTGCAGCCATCATTGTTGTTTGGCAGCCAGGGCTGGATTTGAACCCACCAGATCAGGTGTAGATGGCTGGCGCCTTAGCCCATTGAGCCACAGGTGCCGAGCCTGGGGGAGGGGATGGTGATTCTTAACAAAAGGATAGTAAGCAATTTGTTGTTCAGTAACTTAAAATTACATACAATTATACATCATACTTTTTCTCTTTAGGATAATTCTGTAGGTTAGATTATGCCTACCACAGACATGAAGATTTGTTTTATTTACTACTTATCTACTATGTGTAGAAGAATGACTATAAAGTAATACACACGTAAAGTTATTTCTAGAATAAACATTTGTTTTACATGAAACAAAAATTTTAGTTATTGAGCAGGAAATTACTTACTCTCCTTCTGTTAAGCACCACTATCCTTTAACACAATAGACATACATACATATACACAGAAAGTCTAGGTTCAAATTCCATTTCCAACACTTACCAGTTATGTGTCCTTGGAGAAATCATTTATTCTTTCTGTACCTCAGTTTCTACACTTGTCAAAAATGACTAGTAGTGATCTTACTCATTGACTTCTATGAATTACAAATGATTAATTATTTTGAAATAAATAAAATAGTCTTAAGGCATTTAATTGCTATGTCATTGCTTGGTATAATTATTATAGTTGAGAGATTTGGATGAGTGAATGGCAATGAGGCCTGCTCAGAAATGTGAGAATATTTAATAGTTACTGTTAACAACACATATAGATTGAGAAGCTTAAGCTAGCTTGTAGACACTATAAGCACATTTGTCTTATTATTTGCTGGTAGGAGGAGGATGTTAAATGAAAAAGAAAGTAGTAGGGCCTTTATTCAAATGTATTTCATGTCATACTGCTTATCAAGTAGCTAAGTTGGGGACCTCTTAAGAGATACTTCTGCCCTGTTGAAACAAAGCTACTAAATCAATATACTGGACTTCTGATGTCTACAAAAGAATGATAATTGTCACTCTCGCACGCATGATTACAATTACATAATGCATGCAAAGCCTTTTTGTAAATTGTAAAAAAGCTATACAAATGATATTAGTACCAAAAAATTCTGCTTCGATGGGTGCCACTGGTAATTTCTTTTATGTTTTATGGACTTTTCTCAGGTTTCTTACTTCTCTGTAATCATATAGTTAGAGCTCCCATTTCCCTGTGCTTTCTATCTACATTGATAGAAAGATTTCATTTCTGACCTCTTTCTTTCTGTCTAGTCCTTTATCTCTCTCTGTCTCCCAGACATCACTACCTAATGTCTTTCTATCACATCAAATTCACTATAACTAAGACAGAATGTCTAATCTTTCCTTTAAGCCTTTTCCTTTGATACTTTCCTCTCTCTGTGGAAGAATAACATTTTATAAAAGATATAAAATTTTGTCAATATTTAAATGCAGTCTTAAAAAATCAATCCATGATATATGGCAGTGTACATGCAGATACTTTCAACCACATAACAAATATCTACAATATTTGTACTATTCTTAATGCAATGCATGTTAAATGAAAAAGAATGAAAAAGTAATTTTAGTTATTGAGCACTTTATTAATTTATTAATGTTATCACCTGAAAATATGAATCAATAAAGAGATGAGTATTTTCATCACTTTTCTTAGATAATAGATATTAATCATTTTAATCATACTTGTCTTTGAAATATATTACCTAGAACATTCAGCTTTATGATGATTATGTAGAATTTTGTACATGCCTTATAAGAATGGAAAAAATACTGTATTTTAAGAATAATAAATTTACTATAATAAAGGTAATAAATAAAAATACTAAATAAAATGATAAAGTACTATACTTTAAGATTACATAAAGAGAAGATATAAAAATTGAAATTATTGAGGGAAGGGAGAAAAATGAGCTTGTAAGGTTACTTTAATTTTTATGGATCCTCTTGAAAGAAAGGGAAACCATGAAGAAAGTTTATGAGACATACTGAATTCTTAAAGTATAGCATTACTTCCTTCTCAGACAACAAATACTTATGCCAAAATTTAAAAAATGAGTAGGTGTTCTCTTTATGAGTAAGGAAGGAAAGAGCTCTTCTTATGGAAGCTGTTCTTATGGGATTATTGAATAATTAAACTAATTCTTTATGAAATTCAGTATAGCTCTGTGTATTTCACAGGTAAGAGATGAGTACAGGAATAAATAATGCTGAAGATGTAGGCTAGGGTCAAATTTAGACAAGTTTTTTAATCTTCTTAAATACTTCTGAAACTTTTATAGTAAATAGACATGTTGGCAATAGATAGCAAGAATTAAAAGATGTACAGTCATGGCTCATTTCTTGAAAGTAAAGAAAATCAACCTTAAAAAACCTTAAGCAACCATCACATAGTAGGAACATGCTCTTAAAGAACTGTAAAATCTAAAGTAAAGTTTTATTTCATGCATAATTAGATCTAGACATTGAGTGTAATAATTTTAATTCTAGCCTGAATTTTTCTCTTGTCTTGCTATAATTTCCAAACAGATGTTGTGTAAATAGTTACAAAAATATTCCCTAACAATCCTGGATACAGATTTTATTGGTACCAAAGATCTTTCAAAATGCAGTTATCTCCACTTAATGTAAATGAAGGCTACTGTATTTTTCATCACCTTTTAGTGTAATTACTTTTGAGTTTTGTTGAGATCAAGGGTTCTCTGCATGAGGAAATGTAATAGACAATATTAACATACTACATTAATTTACAGTGGTGAGAGGAATCACTGTGGATGTACTCTACCAAGAAACATCTTATTTCCTAACAAACTGTTATATTTTTTGCAGCTTCACGTACACACACACACACACACTCACATAAAATGACTCTACTTAACAAAATCAAATACTTTGACCTCGTTGTTTGTACTTTCATTTTAACCTGAAATAAATTTACTTTGAAAAAATGAATTGTTTCAAAATTAAAAGAACAGAACTTTAGCTGCCTTAAATATGCTTGTATACATTATGATGTAACTAAGCAGTAAACTCTTTTAAGAAAATCTAGTCTTAGACTGGATAGTATTACTGAACACACACACACACACACACACACACAAACACACACATACAAATCTTATCATGTGGAAAACATTACTATTTTTAAACAAGAAAATAAATCTATAAAAATAAAAAGATTACGTTCTAAAACATTGAAAGGAAAAACATCTGCAGTTAACAACTGGGTAGGTAGTTTGCAAACCCAGTTTCTCAGCTTTTGTTTCATTTAGGTGATCCAAACAGAATTTCAGTATTTATTTTCACTATTTATTGTCTCTATCGTCTCTTGGACCATAAGTTAATATGGAAAAGAAGTGTATCAGTTTGTTCAGGGCCTATTTGACAGAGTAAGCGTTTGACAAAAATTAGTTAAAAAAATTTCTGTGTCAACATCTGGAGCACTGCTGACTTTTTGAAAAGATACATATTTAATACCAACACTACAAGGAATGTTGACTAAAAAAAAATGCCAACAGAAGTGATTGGAAAGAAGCAACCAACTAGGAAATCTCAAGTAATTTTGTATATTTATTTGTTTTGTTTATTTCCACTATTTAAGCAACATCATAAAGAGTACCACAATGTCCCTTTGGTCATATAAAAGAATAAAGCAAGGGTTGGCTTCGTGGAACAACTTTATACTTCACCGAGAAATAGAACTAAAGACAGAATTAATGGGGACTGATGATCATGTTAATACTAAGGTTACTACTGGAATGTCTCTACTGGGTCTATGGTCTGAGGAAATTAAAGAATGAATTCACAGACCACCACAAGTAAGCAATAGGACAGATTGTATTATAGAATTATACAGAAGAGAAGGAGGAAAACAAAGCCTCCAGCAAGCAGAGAAAGCTCTGATTGAATAGCCAATTTTGGTTTTCTGGTAGGAGCTTATATGAAATTTCTCCTTCCCTGCAGGCATGGGGGTTTGGGGAAATGAAATGTATGTCTAAAACTTGTCACAGCCATTGGCATCAAAGGTTTGTGGGGGTAAGTTAATTTTAAAACTGCCATTGTGTAAGAATATGGTCATGTTTGGGCGTTCTGCCCTTCCTGAAGAGTGGTGACTTAGATGGAACATTGATCAAACCATTTATGAGCCTGCATGGGTCCAGAAAAAGGAGGTCATGTCCAGCTCTGAGCAGAGGGAACCTTGGCTCATTAATATTGAAGATAAATGATCTCAATGTTCAGAAAGTTTAAGGAAACAAAATCAACGTACAGAAATCAACAGCAATTATGTTTTCCTAATAGTCAAATTGAAAGTCAAATCAAGGACTCAAAGCCTAAAATAACATACCTGGGAATACCATTAACCAAAGAGATAAATATCTATGGGTAGAACTACAGAACATAAATAAAAGAGGTCATAAATGTTGGACATAAAAGGAAAAATATTTCATGCTCTTCAAATTGATAGAATCAACATCATTAAAATGTCCATACTGCCTAAAGAGATCTACATATTCAGAGGAATCAAACATCAAAATACCAATCCCATATTTCACAGGTTGAAATATGTAGTTAATATATATAATAATAAAATGTAGTTCTCATAAACTACATTATGTAGTTAATACATATAATAATAAAATGTAGTTCTAATAAACTACTGTAGTTAATAATAAAATGTAGTTCTACATTTTATTCAGAACCAGAAAGAATCAAAACTATCCACAGAAATTTTAAGCAAAAGAATAAATTTGGAGGCATATTACCTGACTTCAACTTACAGTATAAGGCGATTCTGTTCAAACAATCATGGTACTGGTATAAAAGTAGAGACACATAGATGAATGGAACATAGTAGAGAATATAGAAATAACACCATCTATTTACAACCAACTGATATTCACCAAAGCATAAAACAATATATACTGGGAAAAGAAAGCACCGTAAGTGGTACTGGGTAAACTAGATAGCCACATGAAGAAGGATGAAGCAGATGCCCTATCTATCGACACTACAAAACTTAATTCAATATGGATGGAAGACATAAAGCATCTAGCCACAATAACTCTAGAAAAAAAATAAGAAAAATTCTTCTAGATCTCAGCCTAGGCAAAGAATTCATGATTAAGACCCCCAAAACAAATACAGCAAACACAAAAATAAATAGGACTTAATTAAATTGATTTACTTATGCCCACCAAAGATATTAACCATCAAAATAGACAGACAACCTACAGATTGCGAGAAAATGTTCACAAACTCTGCATTGGATAAAGGGCAAATATCCAAATAGATAAGTCAAATAAATCAGCAAGAAAAACACCAAACAACTTCATTAAAAATGGCCAAAAGACTTGAAGAATAGAGTTTCAAAAGAAGATAGACAAATGGCCAATAACTGTATGAAAAAAAATGCTCAACACTACTAATCATCAGGGAAATGAAAATTAAAACTATGAGAGCCTACCTTCTATTCATCAGAATAGCTATTTTTTTTTTTGTAGAGACAGTCTCACTTTATCGCCCTCAGTAGAGTGCCAAGGCATCACATAGCTCACAGCAACCTCCAACTCCTGGGCTTAGGCGATTCTCTTGCCTCAGTCTTCCAGAAGCAGGGACTACAGGTGCCCACTACAATGCCGGCTATTTTTTTGTTGCAGTTCGGCCAGGACCAGGCCTGAACCCGCCACCTTCGTTATATGGGGCCAGTGCCCTACCAGTGAGCCACAGGCGCCACCCAGAATATCTATTTTTTTTAAGTTAAAAAAAAAAAAAGATACTGGCATGGATGCAGATAGAATACTTATACACTGCTCATGTATTCATACAAGTCAATATAACCTCTGTAGAAAACAGTAGATTTACCACTAGATCTAGCAATCCCACACTAGGATTTTACCCAAAGGAAAATGAATCCTTTTATCAAAGAGACACATGTACTCACATGCTTATTGCAACACAATTCACAACTGAAAAGATTTGGAATCAATCTAAATAAAGACAATGAGATATATATACTTAGCCATAAAATAAAATGAAATTTAGTTCTTCGCAGCAACTTGGGTGAAGTTGGAGACCATTATGGTAACTAAACTGAATTATCTCAAGAGTATGCAAACACACACACCACATGTACTCTCTATAATTGGGAATTATTATTATTTTTTTTTTATTGAATCATAGCTGTGTACAATAATTCAATCATGGGGTACAGTGTACGGGCTTCAGATACAATCAGAGATATTTTCAACTGAAGGGCACACACAGGTACGAGGAGACATAAAGATCTTTGGCAAACAAGAAAGAAGGGTGGAAAGGGGGTGAAAAATTAAA
>CAUYRH010177799.1:0-10585 GCA_963574655.1 Perodicticus potto
CCGTCTCTAAAAATAGCCTATGTTGTGCAGGCGCCTGTAGTCCCAGCTACTTGCGGGAGGCTGAGGCAAGAGGATCACTTGAGCCCAAGAGTTTGGGGTTACTGTGAGCTATGACACCAGGGCACTCTACCTAGGGCAACAGTGAGATTCTGTCTCAAGTGAATGAATGAATGAATTCTGGAGTTAGCTGCCTGGGTGTAGATCCAGCTTCTCCCATTTCTGGCTGGGTGACCTCAGGCAAGTTGGCTTTTCAATTAACTGTTCTAAAAAGTAAAGATAATAATAGTGTCAACCTTTTAATGTTCAGCTGTGAAAGTAAATACAACATACATGCCTGGAACACAGTAAGAATTCAATAAGTATTTGCTGGTGTTGTGAAGTTGTTTTTGTTGTCAACTAGAAACTTTTCTAGTATACTTCTCTCCTTAATCCAAACAACTGAATAAGAACTTTCCTCTTTAGACATCACTTGAAATAATTGCCCTTCCCTGGTTGGCCTTCTAAAACTCTGAGAAGTATTGGTCTTATGTTGTTGATGTTACAATAATAGAAGAAATCACACAAACTTTTGAAATTTCAGGGCTACCTTTTTCACCATCTTCCTCTTCCTCAAGACAACATATTCTTTCCATTCATTTGATCTCTGTCTTCTTTTCTTAACTGCTTTTCCCATATGCCATAGCATATGATGATGAAGCTGGCCATGAACCTGAAATACAACTTACTCATAAATGTTTCACCAGGATATGGGGAGCAAGTGGAACGTTCTGGAAGAGCCACAAACATACATCTCAGCTGCAATGCACCGCAATAAAATAACTGTCTGAATTTCCTAAGGAAATCCATAATTAATGATATTTTAAGTTAATTTTTAACCAGGCCAACAGCCTATGAATATGTTCTCCCAGTATATAAAATTGAAACTGTATAGATAAAGTCAATGTTCCTTTGGCCACAACCTGTGAAGAACACCCATGCCTACACCACCCCTGCGGTAACAGCCAGCACATTTTCTATGCCTTTATATACAATTGTCTCCTGGTATCTATGGAGGATTGTTTTCAAGACCTTCCAAAGATACCAAACTCTGCAGATGTTCAAGTCCCTGTTATAAAATGGCATAGTTATTTGCATGTAATATACACACACCCTTCTGTATACTTTAAATCATCTCCAGATTACTGATAATATCTAATGCAATATAAATGCTATGGAATTAGTTGTTACACTGTGCTATTTAAGGAATAATGGCAAGGGAAAAAGTCTGTATGTGTTCTGTACAGACACAACCAACCATTTCTTCTTCTTTTTATTTTTCTTCAAGTCAGGGTCTCACTCAATCACCCTGGGTGCCAAAAAGCATTATAGCTCACTCAAACTCTTGAGCTCAAGCAATCCTCCTGCCTCAGCCTCTTCAGTAGCTGGGACTATAGGCACCCACCATAATCCTTGGCTATTTTTACAGACAGGGTCTCATGCATGCTTAGGCTGGTCTTGAAACCCAGAGCTCAAGCAATCTGCCTGCCTTGATCTCCCAGAGTGCCAGGACAGCCGTGAGCCACCACGCCTGGTCCTATATATATATATATTCCATCCCCCAGTTTGTTAAATTCATGGACACCCTTCTTAAAAGGTAGGAGAAGGTCTGAGATGAACCCTTGACTTCTGAGCCTCCACTTAAACTGTTTGATGTTTATAGGCTAGATGTGAGGTCATTTTTCTTTTGCTTCTCCTTTACTCTCTTTAAAGTCTGCATCTAGATGCACAGACTCATTCACATGGATTAGCATAGTTTAAAGATGTAGGTCCTTGTAGTGTTTGGGGGTAATAGACACAGCCTAACACAGCCTGATGTCCCTTTTAACATCTCTCTGTAGTCATCACTCTTCAAGTGCAGTGACAACTTCATTATTCCTGCCGGAGTCAGGAGGGACCATTTTTCTCCCCTAGAAGACAGTATAGTTCAGATCATTCTCCTACTGGGTGCCTGTTATGAACCACGTGCTGCTCTGACTGTTGGGATGAAGCAGCGAGCAAAGCAGACAGACCCTACCCGCAGGGAGCTGGTATCTCATAGGACAAAGAGTAGATAGAAAGCATAAGTTAGCTATAAAAGTATATGTGAAGGTGATAATTACAATGGAAAAAGACAAATGAATCAAAGTAAGAGGGCTTGGGACCATGGGGGTTGGAGCTAAGGAGGACAGGATGTATCTAATGCAATGGAAAAGTTATGGAAATAGTTGTTATACTGTACTATCACTGAATAGCGTCATCAAGGAGACCTCACTGAGGAGGTGTTATGGGTTGACTAGTATCCCTCGAAAAATATTTGTTGAAGTTCTGACCCCCAGTAACTCAAAATACAACCTGACTTGGAAATGGGGTCTTTATAGAAGTAGTCAAGCTAAAATGAGGTCATCAGTGTTAGCCCTGATCCAATATGACTAGTGTCATCATAAAAGGGAGAATGTGGACGCAGAGACCCACAGAGGGAAGACGATGTGAAGGCACACAGGGAGAAGATGGTCATCTACCCACATAGAAGATGAAGATGGTCATCTACCCACATAGAAGATGAAGAGAGTCATCTACCCACATAGAAGATGAAGATGGTCATCTACCCACATAGAAGATGAAGATGGTCATCTACCCACATAGAAGATGAAGATGGTCATCTACCCACATAGAAGATGAAGATGGTCATCTACCCACATAGAAGATGAGGAACACCTGAGCCTACCAGAGCCATTCTCAGAGGCAGCACGGCCCTGCCAGCACCTTCATTTCAAACTTCTGGCCTCAAAACTGGAAGACACATTTCCATTGTTCTGAGCCACCCAGCGTGTGGCACTTTGCTGTAGAAGCTCTAGAAAACCAATAAAGGATGTGAGAGCTGAGCAAAGCCCCGAGGGAGACAGCCTCACAGCACATCCACCCCTGACATTCATCAGACAAAGCAGATGGCCAATACCTGAAAAGTATAAATCAAGCTAATAATCTGTTAAATGATGCCTTAATATTTACTTTTGTCGTGAACAAAAGACCTTGAAGACTACTCAGAATTCTGCACCAGAATATGGTGATGCAAACAGAGCAGACCCAGGCCCACAGCCACACTCCACAAGCCCACACGTGGACGGTCTGCTCTGAGCGCCCAGGCTCTGTCCTTACTCTCAGGTGTGCACGGTGAGAGATAGGTGGACCTGGGGAAGAGGCCTACATGGGCCCTGGAGTCAACCAGCAGGGCACGCCAGAGTCCAGGAAACCCAGAGTGTGACCTCTGAGGGGGGAACTCATGCGCTGCAGGGGGCTTCTTCCTTGTACTACAGAATCCTTGCTCCATAGCGAGGGGCCTGGCCAGAGGAGGCCAGAAGAGGCCAGAGCAGGGTGCCCTACAGCAGTGCTCTCCAATGCAGCCTAGGAACAGTGCCAGTTCATTTCCCACCTAGAATGGGGCACGGAAGAAATTGAGAGTCAACATTGAGAGGCTTGTGTAGCAGTTGGAAGTGCGGTGGGCCTGAGCTCGTGGCCAGCAGACTCATCCACTGAGCTACCAGTTGGGTATTGTGGAGCTTGCCTGGTGAGTTTCACACAGATGGCTGTATCCTAGTCCTGTGGAGTGAGACCATGCGTCAATCCACAGTGGACTGAAAGTAAAATGTTTACAAACGGGTCCATCACCACAGATAATTTATATCACCCTCCAGTGTCTGGGGCTCAGCGTCGATGGAGGCATTGTAGGAATGGGGAATAACATAGGCAAAGACTCCAGTGTTAAGGAGCAGGAAGGCTGCTTTAAGCGTGTGGAAAGAGGAAAGTGGGAGTGGTCTAGGAGGTCAGTGGGCAGGGCACAGGCTGCCTGCAGGCTGGTGGGCCACTTTCTCAGCTTTTCTGCTGGGAAAAGAGGGTGCTATTGCAGGGTTTTAAACAAAGATCTGGGTGATCTAGTGAAAAGGATCCCTGTGGTACAGGAGTGAGAACAGATGGAGGGAGCAGAGGTGAAAGCAGGAAACCTATTAAGGAAGATTCCAGTGATCCAGGGGAAATGTGACAGTGCCATGGACCAGGGTGGTGACAGTAAGAGTTCATACAGTAGAGTAGAGATATTATTTATTTATTTATAGTAGAGCTCAACAGTAGAATAGGGACATTATTTATTTGTTTATTTATTTACTTAGACAGAGTCTTACTCAGTTGCCCTGGGGTTAAATGCCACTGCATTTTCACAGCAATCTCAAACTCTTGAGCCCAAGAGATCTTCTTGCCTCAGCCTGCCAAGCAGGAAGCTACCACAATTCCTGGCTTTTTTTTTTTTTAAGAGACCAGGTCTTGCACTCTCTCAGACTGGTCTTGAACTCCTAAGCTCAAGCAATCCAGCCACCTCAGCCTCCCAGAGTGCTAGGATTACAGGCATGAGGCACTGCGCCCAGCCTGGGGGTCAGATTTTGATCCATTTCAGAGTCACCAAGATCTCCTTATGATTAGATGCGTGGTGTGAGAGGCAGAGAGGTGTCAAAGATCATGCCAAGACCTTCGGCCTAAGAAACTTGGAAGGAAGCAGCTGACATCAACAGAGATGGGGGAGGCTGTATCTACGGTCGATCTGAGATTGGGCAGATCCCACATGCTGCCTCCATGCTGTCTCTGAGCTGTTTCAAGTGCAGATCTCATCTAGCCAGTGGATAAATGAGTCCAGGGTTTAAAAGGTCCAGACAGCTGGGAATATCCATTTCAGACTCCATGACCTACAGAAGGCATTGGTTTTTTGTTTTTTGGGTTTTTGTTTTGAGACAGAGTCTCATTATGTCGCCCTCAGTAGAGTGCCATAGCATCACAGCTCACAGCAACCTCAAACTCTTGGGCTTAAGTGATTCTCTCGCCTCAGCTTCCCAAGTAGCTGGGACTACAAGTGCCCACTACAATGTCCGGCTGTTTTTTTGTTGTTGTTGTAGTTGTCATTATTTTTTAACAGGCCTGGGCCGAGTTTGAGCCCACCAGCTCCAGTGTATGTGGCCAGCACCCTAACCACTGAGCTATGGGTGCCGAGCCTTACAAAGGGAATTTAAAGCCATAAGACTGAGATCTCTAGCAGAGGAAGCCTGGATAGAGAAGGTAGGAGCTACAAAGTTGAGGAGAAGAGGAGGAACAGAAAGAGAGACTGAGAAGACTCCGCTGATAAGACAGGAGAAAACCAGGAGTGTGGAATGGTCCTGGATGCCAAAGTAGGAAATTATGCCATGGCAGGAGGAGCATCAGGTGTGTCCAGTCCTGCTGGTGGGTGAGACCTGGGAGTGGTCCATTTAGTTTAGCCATGTGGAGGTCAGTTTAGCCTTGATGAGAGCAGTTTGGGTAGAGTGGTGGGGTTAAGAGGGGATAGGAGAAGAGGTGTTGGAGAGAACACACACTGGCAACTCTCATAAGAAGTTTTACTATAGGCTTGGCGCCTGTGGCTCAACGGGCTAAGGTGCCAGCCACGTACACCTGAGCTGGCGGGTTCAAATCCAGCCCGGCCCGCCAAACAACAATGACGGCTGCAACCAAAAAATGGCCGGGCATTGTGGCGGACGCCTCTAGTCCCAGCTACTTGGGAGGCAGAGGCAGGAGACTGGCTTGAGCCCAGGAATTGGAGGTTGCTGTGAGCTGTGATGCCACAGCACTCTCTCCAGGGTGACAGCTTGAGGCTGTCTCAAAAAAAAAAAAAAAAAAAAGAAGTTTTACTATAAAGGGATCAAATAAATGGAACAGGACCCAGTAGGGAATGTGGAATTAGAGAACTTTCTTTATAAATGATTCAATAATGTATTAGTTTCCTGAAGCTGCTGTAACAAATGACCACAAAGATGGTGGCTTAAAACAACAGAAATTTTTTTTTGTTGTTACAATTCCAAAGCCTGGAATTTTAACATCAGTTTGACTGGGCTGGAGTCAAGGTGTTGGAGGCTCCCGGGGAGAATCCATTCTGTGTCTCTACCAGCCTTCCTATCATTCTTATCGGCTTCTTTCTGCATGTCACCTTCTCTAGTGTGAGTTTTCTAATCTCCCTCTGCCTGTCTTATACAAGGACACTTGTGGTGGCAATTAGGGGACTCACCCAGATAGTCCAGGATGATCTCCTCATCCTAAAATCCTTAACTTAATCATACTACAGAGACCCTTTTTCCAATTAAGGTTGCATTTGCAGGCTTCATGATTAGGACACGGCATATATTGCCCTGGACCACCTTCCAGCCCACTACAAATAGGGACAAAAGCAAATTGATGGTGTAGGACAAGGGTTGGCACAACTTTTCTGTAAACGGGGAAATTGCAAATATTTTAGGCTCCATGGGCCATATGGTTTTTATTACGACTTCTCAACTCTGCTGATGTAATGTGAAAGCAAACACAGGCCATATATAAACAAATGAGCATGCTGGGTACCCATAAAACTTTATGGGCACTGAAATCTGAATTGCATGTAATTTTCAGGTATCACAGAACAGTCTTCTTTTTAAAAAATTTTCCCCAACCATTTAAAAATGTAAAAACTATTCTTAGTTTATGGTCTGTAGAGAGATGGGAACTGGCTTATTTGGCCCATAGGCCATAGTTCACCAGCTTGTGATATGGCAAATGGAGAAAGTGCTGCATTGAGAAGGCAAGAAGAGATAGAACCCAAAGTGCAGGTGAAGTGACTGGCTTGGTATTAGAGCAGCGACTATCATCTGTGACAGCAGAAAAAGGGAATAGAAAAGTTTAGGACTTTGATAGCTGAAATATCTTCATTTGTATTCTCTTTAGAACCTCTAGAGCTGTCTGTCTTTAAGTTTAAATTATTTCTATGAAATAGGTATACAAAATTTACCCCATAGATTGTTAGACCAAGATAATGTATACTGTTAGTGTTTCTTCTCTCTCTTAGCTTCAGAAAAGCAATGATTAAATTACATTATTAAATTGGGGCAGGAATTGTTTCTTAATTTTTTAAAGAGAAATCCATTTTTTATAGCAAGGGTTTTTTTTTTTAAATCTCCCTTCCCCCAACCCCATAAATCTAAGGATGCTCTTCTTGTAAAAAATGCATGCATGTTTGTTTTTCAAACAATTTCAAGCAATTCTCCAATGCCCTGAAAGCCAAGCTTGGCCTCAAATCCCATGTTAAGAAACCCTGATTTACAAGTTCACCGAGGTTCTGAGAGTTGTGATTTTCTTTTAATTCTGCCCTTGAGTTTTTTGGAAGAAAGGAGCTCCATGTGTGCAAAATGATTATTATAATTACACACTGTTATATGGATTCCAAAGAGCCCACCATGGGGCTCTATTGAGAAGACTAGAGAACGGGTGGAGAAGCTACAAGGAAGAAGGGAGAGAGGGTGGCATTCAACCACAAGCCTTTCAAAACCATTCTAGGGGGGAATCCACTCCTATTCCTAGTCCGCTCTGTGACCCAGCTAATCTATCCTCCAGTGAAAAGGGAGGAGTAGAATGTGCTTTGTGGAAATACATCAGTTCTTTGATTATATACCCTTTGGGGGATCCACCATGAATAGAAACTTGTCCTAGTAACAGACTTCATCCTCTCCACAACCAAGAAAGCATGGTTTCCATTTCCCTAGCAATATCCATCTCCAGCACCCAAATTGTAATTCCCTTAAATCTACTGCCCAGCAGCAATAAAATGTGCAGAATAAAGACCTAAGTCAAAAGTGAAAATATAAGAGGTGGACCCTCAGACAGACACTGGGAGTGAAGGAAAAGTCATAAACTAACAAATTTCTAATTTTCTTTCAAGCATTTACACTAGCCAAGATATTTTGCCAATTTTAATTCTTTCATAAAATGTAAGTTGGAATATTTCTTAATGGAATGTCACCACAGGAGGCCAGCTAAGGTCTTGGCTGGAAGACTTTCCTGGACTGTTTCCCTTGGAATTTACAGTACTGTCTGGTTGAATTGAATTTGACATTCTAACAATTGGAGCATTGTATTAGGCACAGTGAAGCAGAAAATCCACCCTACCCTGCACGCCATTCACCCTTCCTTTGCCCTTGTGAAAATTGCCTACTGTCTTATCCCACAGAATAAAAGTGTTCAGGAGAAGACAAATGTCACATCTAATTTAATCAGCAGTGCCATAAAGGGCAGGTTTTTAATACCTAGAATAAATCTTGCATTCATTCAACAAATAGTTTTATTTAGTGGTAGCCCTAGGGTTTAAAATATATATTGCTAACTTATTATAGCCTGCCTTCAAATAACATTATTACCACTTCGTATATTCATTTAAAAAGTTTGCAATATTTTTCTATTTCCCTACCATCTTTTGTGCTATTGTTATCATATATTATATTTACACATGTGTTACAATATCCACACTACATTACTGTTTTTTTTTTTGTCTTGAACAGTAAATTACCTTTTGCAGAAGTTATAAATGAGGGAAAGACCTTTTATATTTAATGGTACTTAGCATTTAAAGTGTTTCTCATTGATTTGTGTAGATTTAGATTTTTGTTACTATTTTCCTTCTCCTAAAAAATTTCCATTAATACTTCTTGTGCAGTTTTGCCGGTGAGGAATTTTTATTACTTTTTTGGTAGCCTCCAAATAAGCTTGCCCCCCTCCCTTTTTGAACAATAGTTTTATTGGACATAGAATTCTAGATGAACAGGTTTTGTGTTTCAGTACTTTAAGGATGTCATTCCACTGTCTTTTGGCTAACACTGTTTTTTATGAGAAGTCAGCTATCAATTGTAAGATTGTCATTACCCATTTACATTGTGAGTAATGTGTCTTTCTTCTTTCACTGCTTCTAAAATTCTATTTTTATTATTGGTGTTTAGCAATTTTTTCATGATATGCCTTAGTGTATGCTTCTTTGTGTTTATCTCACCTGAGGTTTAATGGGCTTCTCTGATTGCTGGGTTTAATTTTTTCATCAAATTTGGAAAGATTTTGGATAATATTGTTTCAAATATATATTCTTTAATTGTTGGGGAATCATTGAGGGTATAAAGAACCAGGTTACACTACTTGCATTTGTTAGGTAAAGTTCCTCCTATAATTGTGTCCAACCCCCAAGTGCTTCAAATATTTTTTTCTGCCCTTCTCTCTCTTTTTTTTTTTTTTTTTTTGAGACAGAGTCTCACTTTGTTGCCCTTGGTAGAGTGCTGTGGCATCCTAGCTCACAGCAACCTCAAACTCTTGACCTCAAGCAATTCTTTTGCCTTAGTGTCCTAAGTAGCTGGGACTATAGGTGCCCTCCACAATGCCTGGCTATTTTTAGAGATGAGGTCTCACTCTGGCTCAGGCTGGTCTTGAAGCTTTGAGTTCAGGCAACCCACCAGAGTGGGCCTCCCAGAGTGCTAGGATTAAAGGTGTGAGCCACCACACCCAGCCTTCTGCCCTTTTCTTAGTCTCCTGTCCTCTAAGGACTCTAAAACATAGGTTAGACCACTTAATGTTATTTCATAGGTCACAAAAGTTTTGTTCAGTTTTTTCTTTCTAGTTGCTTCAATTTAACTAGTTTCTATTGCCCTGTCTTTGAGATTAGTAACATTTTCTTTTTCTTTGTTTTTTTCTTTTTTGAGATAGAGTCTCACTATGTTGCCCCAGGCTAGAGTGCCATGGCCCAACCTAGCTCATGGCAACCTCAAACTCTTGGGCTCAAGCAATCCTCTTGTCTCAGCCTCCTGGGTTGTAGCTGAGATTTTAGGCACTCACCACAATGCCCAGATAATTTTTCTATTTTAAGTAGAGTCTGGAGGGGAGGGGCTTGCTCTTGTTCAGGCTGATCTCAAACTCCTGAGCTCAAGTAATCCACCCACCTCAGCCTCCCAGAGTGCTAGCATTATAGGTGTGAGCCACTGTGCCCACCTTGACATTTTCTTCTATGGTGTCTTATCTTCTGTCAATTCCCATTCAATAAACTTTTTTATGTTAAATATTGTATGTTTTAGTTTTTGTTTTATTTTTATTATTTTGTTGTTGTTGTTACAGTTTTTGGCTGAGGCCGGGTTTGAACCCACCACCTCCAGCACATGGGGCTGACACCCTGCTCCTTAAGCCATAGGCACCGCCCTGTGTTTCAGTCTTTGGATTTTAATTTGATTATTTTTATAGTTTCTATTTGTTGTTTGAGATTCACCTTCTAAATTACCTCATGAAGTTTTTGTCTTTCTTTACTATCTTTGACAGAATTTATAATAGCTGTTTAAAGCCCTATCTCCCAGGGTGGCACCTGTGGCTCATGGAATAGGGTGCCGGCCCCATATACCAAAAGTGGCAGGTTCAAACCTGGCCTCAGCAGACCTACAAAACAGAAAAATAGCCGGGCATTGGGGTGGGCGCCTGCAGTCCCAGCTACCCGGGAGGCTGAGGCAAGAGAATCGCCTAAGCCCAGGAGCTGGAGGTTGCTGTGAGCTGTGATGCCACGGCACTCTACCGAGGGCGATAAGGTGAGACTCTGTCTCTACAAAAAAAAAATAGCCGGGCATTGGGGTGGGCGCCTGTAGTCCCAGCTGCTCGGGAGGCTGAGGCAAGAGAATCGCCTAAGCCCAGGAGTTGGAGGTTGCTGTGAGCTGTGATGCCACGGCACTCTACC
>CAUYRH010177803.1:0-10231 GCA_963574655.1 Perodicticus potto
GCTCTCTCACCAGGTCTTCCCGTTCCCTCTCCATCTTCTCTTTAAGTTGGGCTATGTTTTCTCGGAAGCTTCTCTCCTGAGCCTGCACCTTCTGCTCCAGCTCCTCCTGTTTCTGTCTTTGCATCAACGTTTCCTGCTCAGTTGCCTCCTTCATGGCCCGTTCCGCTGTTTTACAAACATTTTACAGAGGACAGAAAATTATAGTCAGGCCTGAGTTCTACCCTCCTGAGCCCAGAAACCAAACTGACTTTAAAAAACCCGGAGAGGTGACAATCGGAAATATCCAAATTCTCCACCAGCCACGTCAGGCAGAGCGTGTTTGAGACTGTGAAGGAAAGGCACCCACTGGCCAGATGTGAAGCCCCAGCTCTGTGTTACTGTAAGATTTGGCAGAGCACGTGTTCTCTAGCAGGATGAAGCTCCTGGTGTCAGGAAGATCCTTCTGTCTGATCAGGTGGAGGGCACTGCAGGATCCTCCCCACCCCGTGAGAGCTGAGCCCTGCCCCTCACCTGCTATGGCCTTCTCTCCAGCGGTGAGGGCTTTGTCGGCCTGCAGGATGGATTCCTCTGTAACCACCTGCTGCTGCAGGAAGCTCTGGAGAACCTCGTTTGCCTGAGGAACCAAGAAGGAGTAAGATCTGTGAGGTTGCAAGAGCTTGTCTTTACAGATATGTAAATGGCCAGCACCCAAGTGAAAATATGCTCAACATCGCTAAGTGTCAGGGAAATGGAAATCAAAACCACAATTTGATATTATCTCATACCCACTAGAAGGACCATTATAGAAAAATCAAAAGATAACAATTACTTGCAAGAATATGTCGAAAAGGGAATGCTTGGATACTGTTGGTAGCAATGTACATTGGTACAGCACACTGTTTCCTCCAAAGGAAAAAGTTCTGAGTGTCTAATGGATACCAAGTACACAGATGAGCCCTCTCACCTTGCTGGCTTCGTCATCTCAGGCACATACTAGCTTCTCCATGTATTACATTTCTCACTGCCTGAGATGGAAGACAGTAATACCTAATTTATGTTATTATGAGAATAAACTGATAATCGAACAAACCACTTAAAACTGTGCCTGGTACAGAAAGTGAATGGTTCCTGGGTGAGAGCCATGATGCTCACCACCACCGTCATCATAGTGATCACTATGGTAACCTAATCACACCGGAGCCAATTGACTATCAAGTTGTTGATGTCAGGTGAGATCATAATCTTCCTGAAGACAAAGTCGTTTTTTTCATCATGTCTCCTCCATACAGAGCACAAAAAAACTACCCCATTGTTTCACATGCATTCCTGATTCTAAATCCTCTTTGGGAAGAAGTCTTTTCAGTTTCGTTAAGAGTGTTTAAATTGTTGTGGATGTAAAACCTAAAAATGTGAAGATATTTCCATGTTCTGTTTTCTTTCCACAAATGGTGCTGTGGTCTTAGACTTTCAGAAGGGGCAACAAAGACCCTCTGACTATCCTCTGGAGTCCATCCCCCTGTCCCCTATTCCTCACCTTAACTCCTTTCCTGGGCACCAGTTCATACTCCTGTTCAACCCTTTTCTTCGCTTCTAAGTAGAGCTCGTGTCCTCCAGGAACAGAGAAAGTTCCTCTTAAAATGCTTTCCATCAGTGGCTCTGAAAGATGCTTAAGCTCAGCCTGGCAATATTTGACAGATGCCTCTTCATTCTCAAGCAGGAATTCTTCCTTCTTTTTCTCTATGGCTGCCTGCCAGGGTAACATAGGGAAATGGAATAAAAAGAAGCTGTTAGAAGGGAATGTCCAACTGTGATCCTTTTAAAGGAGACAGTCTTATGGTCTCAGAGTGGACTGGATGTGGGATGCAGAAGACTCATTTCCATCCCAGTTCTGATCACCTCTCTGTACAACTTCTGAAAAGTCACTTAATTCCTCTGGAATTCCTTTTAATTATGCACAATATCTGTAAAATTATGAGGCAACAAGATAAACTCTATTGTTTGTTTAACTAGACTATGATTATCAGGGACCTAGGATCCAAATATGAGTAATAGAAAGCTGAATTGTTGCTGGAAGTAAAATTTCCTTGGAAATCATAGATCACTATGGATAAAAATAGCGACATGGCAAATGAATAGACATGGCAAATTAATTCCCCAGTAAAGGAGTTAAGTGTATTCTTAACAGAGTATGAACCATCTGTGTATTCTTTCAATAAAGGTTGGACTATGTGAGGATTTAAGAAAAAAAATTATTTGGCTATGTCACCCTCGGTAGAGTGCCGTGGTGTCACATCTCACAGCAACCTCCAAATCCTGAGCTTAAGTGATTCTCTTGTCTCAGCCTCCCAAGTAGCTGGGACCACAGGTGCCCACCACAATGCCCAGCTATTTTTTGGTTGTAGTTGTCATTGTTGTTTAGCTGGTCCAGGCTGGATCAGAACCTGCCAGCCTTGATGTATGTGGCTAGCGCTATAACCACTGTGCTACGGGCACTGAGTCATGCTTTGGTTTTACTTGTAAATTTACAGACTAGCTGGATTTCATCATTATTAATTAAGAGACTTTCGTCCCTTTTAGATCAGTCCCAGACAGACTGAAAGGCTCTTTTAGTAAATGTGCCTGTACTAAGCATAATCAAGATATCACTTAAGATTTCTCAGCCATTGGTATCTGCATCCTGCCAAGTTCCTGAGACTGCAAATAAGATAGATGGAATCCTATGACTAGATTATGCCACGTAGCACATGTTGAATTTAAGGAATAGAGAACTTATTGGGCATTTTATTTATTTATTTATTTAGGACAGAGCTTCACTCTCTTGCCAAGGCTAGAATACTGTTGCATTAGCCTAGTTGACAGCAACCACAAACTTCTGGGCTCAAGCAATTCTCCTGCCTCAGCCTCCTAAGTAGCTGGGATTACAGGTATCCACTCCCCTATCCCCCAAGTCACCCCTTCCCCTATACTTCCCCCCAACCAATTTTTCTATTTTTAGTAGAGATGAGGTTTTGCTCTTGTTTAGGCTAATCTCAAACTCAGGAGCTCAAGGGCTTCTCCCGCCTCAGCCTCCTCGAGTGCGAGGATTACAGAAGTCAGCCACTGTGCCTGGCCACCTGAACCCTTTAAAAGCAGTTTTCTCACACACCCAATTGACACCTGACTCCATAGAGGGCCAGATATTTTTAAAAAGACAAATTTATCCCTCAAGCGGCCCCAGACATCCAAAGAAACCACATTTTTCTAACAATGCAAGCCAATGTGTCTATCTAGAATTCTAAATATGACAAAAACTCCGTAATACAATGAAGGTGAAATAAAGGTATTTTCAGATAAACAAAAGTTTGGGGGATTCATCACCAGCAGATCTGACTATAAGAAATATTAAAGAGGATGGTTCTACATGTAAGATGAAATTGAGGACATTAAAAAAAAGCATCCGTGATACTAACACACATGTGTAGTGATACTAACATAAGTAGATCTGTAACAATGCTTTGTCAAATTTTAAATAAGTATAGAAGTAAATGTATGACAAAAATGGAAAGAAGTAAAAGAAAAAATGGATTTAAAAAATTCTTAATTTTTGGCAATATAGGGAAGTCAATGATGTATTGAGAGCTCTAGGGTAATCAAAAATAGAACGATGAAAAACAATGTATAACTAAAACTAGTTTTTCCACACATGTAAAATAAAGAAATAAAAAAGTTTGAGCTAAAGGAAGTCTAGCTTGTCAGACTGACTAAAATAAAAAATGAAGCTATATCCAGGGACAGTGCCTGTGGCTCAAAGGAGGAGGGCACCGGCCCCACATACTGGAGGTGGTGGGTTCAAACCAGCCCCTAGCAAAAAACTGCAAAGAAAAACAAACAAACAAAAAAAAAAACTGAAGCTATATCCTACCAAAGATATATAAACAAGAATGATTGGAAGTGGAAAGCATGGGAGGAGATATATCATGCAAACACCGATGAAAAGAAAACTGCTATAGTTACAGTAATATCAGACAAAGGAGACTTTCAGACAAGAAGCATTGTGAGAATTTTTTAAAGTCTATATATGCTAAAAATCATAACTTCAAATGATAAAACAAGTACAAAATTAACATAACTAAACATAAAAAGACACAAATCTACTAGCTTACCAGGAAGCTTTGATACAGTTCATTATATAGCTGTTAGCACAAGCTGGAAGAAAATTAGTACAGATACAGAAAGGTCTGAGCAATAGAATTAACAAAAATGATACATGTGAAACACTTCTCTCAATGATGATAGAATTAAAATTCTCTTCAAGTGCCTCTGCAGTATATGCCAAAATTGATAAGGTTTCTGCATCATAAAGAAACTAATCTTACAGCACAAGAATTGGGGAAAGGGGCAAGGGAGGGGAGGGGAGGGATGAGTGGAGGCAGAGTAACTGGTGGGTCCGCACTTTCGGTGCATCTTAGAAGGGTACAGGTGAAACATACTAAATGTAGAATATAAATGTCTGTACACAATAACTAAGAAAATGCCATGAAAGTTATGTCAACTAGTTTGATGAAAATATTTCAAATTGTATATAAACCCAGCACATTGTACCTTATGATTGCATTTATGTACACAACCATGATTTAATTAAAAAAAGAGAAATTAATCATCATTCTGTGACCACAATGAAATTAAACTACAAATAAAATAGTAAGTATGTAACTAGAAAAATTCCAAATACATGGAAATGAATAATACCATAAATAAATAAGAAAAAATGGAGATTAGAAAATTTGACTAAACTATAATGAATCTAAGATCACTTGCCAGACACTATGGCCCATCACCAGAGAGGCTGAGGCGGGAAGATCACTTGAGGCCAGCAGCTTAACACCAGCCTGAGCAACATCACCAGACCTTGTTTCTAAAACATTAAAAAAAAAAAAAAAAACTTAGCTGGGCCTGGAAGCAGAAGGATCAAATGAGCAAAAGAGTTTGAGGTTGCTGAGAGCTGTGATGACAACAATGCACTCTAGCTTGAGCAACACAGCGAGATCTTATGCCAAATGACAATTATTTTTAATATTATTTTTATAAGTAAAACAATAAGCAACAACCATAAGCAGCGCTTAGGAGAAGTGCATGCTCTTAAATAAATAAATAATGAAAAGAAGGAAGGAGAAAATAATTTGTTTCCATCTCAAAAGGCTAGAGAAAATAGCAAACAAAACCTAAGAAAATTAGAAAAATATAATAAAAATAAGGGCATAAATAAGTGAAAGAAAAAATAAGAATAGGTTGGAGAAAAGGAATAAATCTAAAAAAATGATTCTTTGAAAAGATTAATGGAATTGCTAATAGTTATCGGGAAATTATTTAGCTATGGGAAGTATAGTAACTTACAGTACTTACGGATGACTTCACTGGTAAGAAGTAGATTAGCTTGTTCCTAAGAATAGGTAAGATTAGGAACAAATTAATTATTTCTACATTTTGTATTTATTGTAGCCTTTGGCTTCATAAATGCTAATGCTACCTGAGGCATTATTTAGGTAATTGTTTTGTAACACTTTAGTAATCAACAAAGCTTTTCTCTTTTATAACTGGATTGTCTTGAATAGGATTGAGAATATAACAAAATTATTCTGATATCCAAAGGATCTGCTTCATAGTGACAAACCTAAATGTTATATAAGCTAATCATAACTTAAGAGTTAATAAAAAAGATGAAAGTACAAAAAGAAGAAATATCTGAAGGATATGATTAAAAATAAAAATGCCAAATTCATTTTTACATCTTGTCTAAAACATATAAAGCTAGATACCAAATTATTCATCATCAAAGTATAAGAATGAGCTGAGATTCTCATGATTTCTGTAAAATGTATACAGTATATTCCAGTGTACTAATTAAGAGTCATTTCAAAATTATTTATATAAGGACATCATAAAAACATTATAGGGCAAACGTACATTTTCAGTTCCACTCTTGAAAGGAGTAACAAAAAATGAACATATAGAGAAAAAATATTGAGGGTCCTAGAAGTTGTGTCAACTGAGCAGAATGAATGAGGGAAAAGTCGCCTGGGAAAAGCATCTGATGAGTAACTGTAAGAGGCATCACTAGGTATTTGATGGACTATCACAGAAAGAGATGGAATGTCCTTATTCTTTCTTGTTGTAGAGTATAAAATTGACATTGATAGATGGAAATTGCAAGAAGCTGGGTTTCCAGTCAGTGTAAGGAGGTAAATACTTAAATCTGTCCAACACAGAACTGCACGAAGATCGCCACAGACTCTTCAAGCGGAGTTGGGAATCACCTTTTGGCAGCAAACCACATGTAGATGAGCTTCTTGGCTTCCTGTGGAGGTTAGACCAGATTATATTCTGACTCCCACAGGGAAAACTTACTTTTTCTCTCTCTGGGAAAGACCCTAAATGAGAGACTAAGGAGAGGCCTCAATGGTAGATGCAGTAACAAAATTGATTTATGCCTGTCTAGTCGTAGGAGAACGGATGTGATAAGATGAAGTGGGCCTATGCTGTTTCATAAGCTCTGAGATCCACCTAGTTCTTTCAGTTCTTAGGGACAAATTATTCTTCAGGACAATTTAGAAAATAAACTAGCTTTTTCACCATTTGTACTTACTTCAATAGTTGCTATATTAGTATTCCTGCTCAGGATGCCCTAACAAAATACCGCAGACGGGGTCCCTTACCTGCAGAAATCTAGTTTTTCATGATTCTGGAGGCTGGATGTTCAAGGTTAAGATGTCAGCAGATTGGTTTCTTCCGAGGTCTGTCTTCTTGGCTTGAACTGTTGCTTTCCTTGGTGTGCCTTGCCTTCCTTTGCCTTTCTTTTCCTTCTTTCCTTTCCTTAAATCACAAACAAAATAAACTCAGAACCTCTGGGGCTATTGAAGGAAAGACAGAGAATTCTGCCTACCTGGCCCAGGTACCAGGTGCTTTGGAGAATGCCAGTTAGAATTCTTAGAAAATGTCCATATTTTTCCAAATTAAAGGTGGTGCAACCCTGTAGTCCTAGCACTCTGGGAGACCAAGGCAGGAGGATTACTTGAGGCCCGTGATTTGAGACCAGCTGGGCAACATAGTCAGACCCCATCCCTAGAAAAAAATGGAAAAAAAATTAACTGGGCCTAATGACACATGCCTATAGTCTCAGCTACTCAAGAGGCTAAGGTGGGAGGATTGCTGGAGCCCAGGAGTTTGAGCAAGCTGTAATTGTACCTCTGCACTCCAGACAGCAGGGGGGGCAGAGGGAGCAAGACCCTGAAACAAAGTAAGAAAAACAAAAATAACAACAACAAAAGATCACGTGTAGTATCTTTTTGATAAAATACTAACCACACAGAACAAAAGTGTTATCTTAGTATGCATGAATGTGTGTATATATGTATTTATTATGACTATTACTAACGCTTTTGAGCTGCGTGTAGATTCTGAGAACTACGCTAACTGTCCCACTAGTACTAGTTGGCTCAGGCTGCTAAAACAAAATACCACAATAAGGGGCTTAATCAATGAAAATTTATTTTCTCAAAGCCTTGGAGGCTGGACATTCATGATGAAGGTGCCAGTGACTTCAGGTTCTGCTGAAGGCTATCTTCTCAGCTTGCAGCTAGTCACTTTCTCACTGTGTCCCTACATGGCTTTTCCTTGGCAGATAGGCAAAGAGCTGAGCTCTCTGTGTCTCGCCCTCCTTTTGTAAAGCTACCAATCCTTTTAGATTAAGACCCTGCCCCCTTTCACCTCATTTAACCCTAATTATTTCCCAAAGGTCCGACCTCCAAATACAGTCATAGTGGAGATTAGAACTTAGACATATGAATTGGTGAGGGTGATGTGATTCAGTTCACAGGACTGTTGCATGGATTAGTTAATGAGGAAAGTGCTAATATCTTCTCCATTTCATAGTCAAGGAAACTGAAGCCCAGGATAAGCAATTTCCCCAAGATCTTACCATTAGTGAGTGACATTCAAGTTGTTCGTTTTCATATCAGTTGCTGAGCTCTTAACCAGTACTTTAGTTTCCCCTTCTTTGAAAGTCATCATAAAAACTTCCAACCTTGTCCAGAAAATATTAAAGAACAGGGAGTAATTGATTTTCTAAAAAGACTGTGTGCAGTGAGATGGACCCACCGCTGTGTACCTGGGGTACAGGTGCAGCGGATCCCCCCACACTCCTGTGGAGGGACCCCCCAACCTTTGCTCAGACATACTTCAGAGACCTCCCCCAGATTAGCTCCAGTTTCTCTTTCCTTGCCCTGTTCCAGGGTCTTCAGATCACACATGGTCATGAGGAATTCTTCTGAGAGTTCTTCTATTTCGGTAATGAGCTTCAGGAAAAAGAAATTGCCCCAGGGGCTGCTGGCATTTTTACCCTCCCTTTCTCCAATTCCTTTTCTTCCTCTACCTTCTTTTCTGCCCTAGTTTTTCTGAATGCAGGGATTCTTCCCTTGCTTTTATTTATTTTCTTGTCTACAGCTTTTGCTGTTTCATCAGATTTTCTCTGTGGGTTTTCCTCTCGAATTAGAGTATCCCTTCAAGTGTCTTCTCTTCTCCTCTGTAACTCTTCTTCCTCAAACAGTAGGGCATACGAAAGATAAGACAGGGCTTTGGGGGCCTCCCGCTGCACCTTGACTTAGATCAGGGCAACAGGAGGTGAGGTCTAAATTCACACTAGTGTTAGAGGCTAAAAGCCTGACTAGAGTCTACCCAACTCTGCCAAGCACAACCCAGTGGAGCGTACCATCCCATTGTGAGAGCCTGCTCACTCTCATTTCTGAGTAATAATGCTAAGAAGCTCTTCTTTATCATCTCCCCTAGATAAATACATGCCAAGTGTGTAAATGTGAGTGTAAGACCAGGGGGCCAGGCTATATGCAATTGTAGACACCGCCTGTGTGACTAATGTTATTAACTCAGCTAAGGGTGTGCGCTCCTCCAGTGCCCAGATGTTGACTACAAAGGCTGTTAATTCACTAGTGATAGGCACCATCTCATTAGAAATTCTTTCATTCTGTACTACGGAAGGAAAGAATTAATTATAAGAATCCCAGCAACAATATAAATGCATTATCAGCACTCCCACTGAACAATATACTTAGAAAACCTGTGCTGTTAACGCATTGTGTCTTGCAGTGAGGTCCCTGATTTTTAAGTCTCCATCTATTCATGGCTGATTTGGCATTTCTCTCTTTTTCTCCATCACTGATGACTCTTGATACTTCTCTGCTGATACTTCTCTTCCCACATACCTGCAGGAGAGGCGATCAGTATCATCCTCCACTAACCCATCACCTTCCACTGGGTGCAGTATCTCCACAGACTAAGTTTATCTTTACTTTGATCCAAAAAAGGCTGTGCTTTCCTAGGATAATAATGTGAGTTAAGGGGTAAAGCATAGAAACACAAGTTTTGTTTGGGTACTTGTTTGGTATCTGGTGCTCTCTGTATACAAAGAAGAAAGAACTTACACATATTCTAATGATCATAATGGAAGAGGACTAGCCATGTTAATTTAATCCACAGAGTTTGCACAAGATTTTTATGCATTTCCAGAGGTTTCACATATCTTGGTGGCTTGTATTCCTACTTGCAAAAGTCCCTCACCTGACTTCCACATCACCTCTCACAGCTCCACACTGACATTAGTTGAATGTTATCTGATCCCTGTGCTCCTGGAAAGCTTTGTGTTCCAGAAAAGTTTTCCTGCCAAGAGCTACCCCTCCCCAGATGACTTAGATGAGATCAATAATGCCTTCCCTCCTTGTTTATCTATGACAAAGACACAGTCCTTCCAAATCCCCATTCTTTTTTATTTTTTTTATTTTTTATTGAATCATAGCTGTGTACAATAATTCAATCATGGGGTACAGTGTACGGGCTTCAGATACAGTCGGAGATATTTTCATCAACCTGATTGCGATAACATTCAAGAGACTTTCTCATTACTTTGTGAGAACATTTTTGATCCGTATTTAGAAGTTTTCCCCTAACCCTTCAAATATGCACCACAGGTGTGATCCCGCCCTTTATCCTCTCTCCCCCAACCCTCTCCCTCCCCTTCCCTCCCTCTCCCCTTTCCCTGTCTTCTTGTGCATTAAGTGGGTTGTAGCCTACACTTGAAAGATATAAATTTGCCTCATATTAGGGATGTATACATTGGATACTTTTTCTTCCATTCTAGAGACACTTTGCTAAGGAGAACCTGATCTCCATTCTTAGCTTCATAACTGATTAGCCGAATTGCTTATGG
>CAUYRH010177804.1:0-12208 GCA_963574655.1 Perodicticus potto
ATTATGGATTAAGTTTCTAGGCTATACTGATGTGGCATAACCCCTAGAGTATTGGTTTCCCACATTCATTCTTTACATGGTTTTTGTTTCTAGTCCTTATCTTAAACATTGTTATTGTTATTAAATTTTAAGCCTTTTAAATTCTGTGAAGGCAAAAAGTGGAAACCTAATTAACACATGTATATGTAAAAATTTAAAAAAATTAAAAAAATACAGATTCTTGCTTTGTGCACATTGGAAATGTTTATGTTAATCAGTTAAATATAAGCGTTCCACACTGTATATCAAATCAGCACATTGTACCCCGTAAATGCTTTAAAATGCACAGTTATGATTTAACAAAGAATAAAAAAATACAAATTCTTAGTTTTTAAGCCTGTCTATTCAGATTCACGAGGTGTGTTAATCTGGGACACAGAAGTCTATATTTCTGATAAAATCTTCCTGTTTCAATGATGTGCAAGTGGAGAATGGAAGTATTTAGTGCTGAACTTTAGAAGTTTACTATTAAATCTCATTTAAAGAAAGAGAAAATATGGCAGTCGTGTGTTACGTGAATAGATTATCATTTGGAAAGCATCCCACAGAAAGTTAATGATTCTTCTATCAGTAATTTTAAATATGTACAATCCAGAATGGGTCTTTTATATAGAAGATATATCTGATGTCTATGAGTAACAGCTGCTCAAAATACTCAATAGCCCGAAAAATTTACATGTGAGTCGTGGCTTGATAAATACCATGTACTAGTTCTGGATCCCTGAAATAATTAAAGCATGTATTGTCACAAATTAGGGGAGTACAAACATTTAACATCTCCTGTCGATTCGTAATTGTGTGGATTTAGTTTTTTTTTTTTTTTTTTGCAGATTTTGGCCAGCTTTTTGTTACTTAAATATAGTGAAAGAAGATTGATTGAATGGATAAATATCTCAGATTTATGAAAACATTGGAGTGGGAAAGGGGGACTTTAAGTGTTTTTTATATCACTGTAACAAGGTGAATATGTGTGATCTCCCTACTCTCTGCAAGTCTCACTGTTTTCCCTTCTTACTTATTACATATTTCAATTGTAAATCATAGCACAAGCATACAAGTGCTTACCACGTTATTAATCAACAGAGTGGAAACAAACAATATGCCGGGCTATATTCCTACTTAATTTTCTATGAAGCATTTTATTGGTAATAACTATAAATATATATTTGATATGTTCAAATATGCCTTATTTTTAACAAACAAAACTACTTCTTTCTCTTTTTCTCAGTCCATTGAAAATAATAGGAAGACCCTATGTGAGGCTGAATTATTTCAAATGCAGTTGGAATAAACACCCTGCAAAAGCTTCTGTCAATGTGCAGTTACGAGGAAGCCATCTGGCTCGATGTAATTATACCCATCATTTATCAACTTCTGAATTCGAAATGTAAAATCAGGACCAAGATACCACACAGAGTTGTGATGTGCTTGGGGATTGCTGATCCACAAATCAATTAACAAATTTTATTCACGTGCGTGTGCTCTTGGCCTCATTTATCTTACACGTTGAAATAGGGTACAGATTCAGAAATTACTGAATGAGTTGCTGTAGGAATTTATTTCTATTGAAGTATTTCTGAGTGATGTAAAACAGACATGATGACAAAATGGGGCAGAAGACAAAAAGCCGCATCTGTCCTCCTATTTTGTTCAAATAAGTCCTTGTAATCAAATTGGTAGATGCCTCATTAGTACAAAGAATATATATTGTATTCATTTGTTGTACAAGATGACTGACCTCTGTAACCTTGCTGCAAAGGGCTGGATATTTTATTGGCATATTAAGTTCAAAATTTGTGTTTAATAGTTTATATTGTCCCTGATGATCTGTCTTTAGAAAATTACATTTCTTGAGTAAAGCAGGAGCTTCTAACAAAATTTTCAGCTTAACACAGTGGCAATCCAGTTAGAGATGCTTTAATATACAGATTACAGTGGAAGAAATACTGATGGGTCTGAGTGATGGAAGTTATTTTATATATGATCTAATGGAAAGCAAGTTTTAAACTGTTATCTTGTTTTGAATTTTAAAAGAAAAATATAGTTATCTTACATTTTGAAGAAAATAGATTAGCTCTGTGGTTGTAAAATATAAAAGGATAAAAAGTTTTATGCTTTTATGAACAACAATGCAATTGTTCTAACTCATTCCTCTGCTGGTTACACTATAATCCCCTTGTTGTCATAGATACTGTTTTAAAGCATCACCTCTAGTTTGATGTCTTTTTTTTCTTTTCTTTTTGCTTTTTTTTGCAGTTTTTGTCCAGGGCCCAGTTTGAACCCCCCACCTCCAGTATATGGGGCTGGTGCCCTACTCCTTTGAGCCACAGGCGCCACCCTAGTTTGATGTCTTATTCATTTATTATTATCATAATTATATAGCCAGATCAAATTATAATAAACATGGGTAACTTTGACAGCTGCTACTTTAAGGCATATATGTGATCGATCACCTATCATAACTTTTGTTTCAGATAATAATAAACTTAGTTAAAATGGTGCAGTAGTAACATATATTCAGATGTTTACCAAAACTAGAGTTGCAATTTATGTTAGTTCATTTACTATAAAAATATCCTTAAGAAATAATTAGAAAACTAGAGAGTGATATGTGAATAAATATATGTACATGTGATATCATATTTCTACAGAGGTTTATAGTATATAGATAAATTAAGGTAAGTTAAACATTTAAGAAGTTCTAAAGCATTACGTAGTTTATAAATATCCATTCATATTATGGCAACATTGTGCATCTTGGTACTGGAAAATTATGATGTGTTAGTTTTGCTGATAATAAAATGTTCATAAAAGTTATTTCATCTATAGGTTTTAATAATTCTGGATGTTGTCATTTTGTATGCACAGACACAGAATGGACCAGATATAGTAGGTGTAAATAGGAAACAGGTAAGAGCATTTTCAAACAATGAATTACAAAAGTGAAACACCCAACTCAAAAGGTTTAAAATTTCAATATGCATTAATAATTGTCTCAGAGATTTTATAAAAGACACTTTTTCCAAAACAATTTTCAACCATCAAACGTTTTTCTGCAAAGCAGCAGTGAGATTGCATTATTCTGCCAAACTATGGTAGGACAAGGAGCAGAGCGTGCGTAGATGAAAAAAGAGAGATGATAAGGAAGTTGGGGGGGGAGAAGAAGCAGCAGAAACAGGGGCCGAGAGAAACATTAAGAATCTGCAGGGAGAAAGAAAACATGTGTTCTACTTTTTTCCGTCAGAGAACACATCCTGAGAAAGGCATTTGAGTATGTTAACGTGAGCTCTTGAGCAGAAGCTTCTTCAGCCTGATCCTTATTTGGAAGGTTTTGTTTACAATGCGCACACGTTAAATGTTTAGTGTGACATTTCCGTGCATGTGTATAACGCTGAGTGTGACCTAGTCAGCGTTGTCAGCATGTCCACCTCCACACGTCTTCACCATTTCTTTCTGGTTGTAACTTCAAGATTCTCTTTTCTAGCTGTCTTGAAATACACACTGTATTGCTGGTGGCGATAGTCACCCTACTATGTAATGGAGCACCTGAACTTGGAGCTTGATGTTAAAGTAAAGAAACTGTAGGAGACGGGCTGGGACAAGTGAACGTCCTGCGACACACACAGTCCTCTGGGTTGTAATTCTGGGATTTCCCAATCTAGAACATCCCATTCCTTTCCAACCTAAGTCCGCTGAAAATGAGAAAGTTCACTAACATTTTTGTTTGCAATGATTACCCAGAATCCAACCATTTTCTGCAGGGACTTTCTGAAGAATTACAAGAACATAGGTGAGGAAATTCCATTGCTACGTTCTTTAGCTTGTTAATGTAAGCAGTGCCATAATAAGAAATATTAACTGTAATTTACTATTTGGGCTAGGAAGTAGGGGCAAGCAGTGTCAGCAGTCGGGGCATCATGGAATAATCAACCACAGAAATCAAAAAAGGAATATTGTGGTCAGAGGTCGATCCAGATCTAATGCAAGGAAAGCACATGTGTGACCCCAGGTAGGAGGAATGTACATCACATTACACGGCCACATGACGTGGGAGAGACTGTTTTAGACATGGAAGGTGAGTAAGATCTGCTACAGTTTACTTAAAGGAAGAATAAAAACAAAACAAACAAAACCACCGAACATCCAGAACACTGAAGACCCATGAAGATTTTGCTCTAATTTTTCTAAAAGCCATAAAAACCGTATAACCTTCTTAGGCAAAATTTGAATTGGAAGGCAGAGATCACATTTGGGGAGACAGCGGTATTCAGAGTTATCATTCTGTAGGGGAAAGTGAGCCCTGATCTTTAGCACAAGACTCACTTGCTGCTTGAGAGACCCGTAGAATGAATCATGAGAATAGCAGGTGAGTTTTATGTGTTCAGGAAATCAGAAAACTGGTATCCAAGAGAAATATGTATGTGTGAGGTGTGGCAATAACAATGATGGTAAAGATTCTCTAGATGCTAAAGGTCTTGATGCTGGAGGCGGAGGTTCCTCTCAAGGTCTGCAGTTTTGCAAAAACAAAGGTGGAGACGTTCTATCTGACCGTCTCCACACTCTCCTTGATCAGTGCTAATGTTAGACAAGCAGCTTTTATCTACTTCTCCCCATTTTATGATAATAAATACAGACCTGAGGTTTACTCAGCTCTTCCCAGAATTCCTGTGACAAGCCACTTCATTCCTCAAGCCAAGACCCCCACATCTGGTGACCCCAGGCCTCTTCATCATTCCAAAGGGTACTCCAAGAATTCATCTTGGTCAGACACGATGGTAACTTTGGGTAATGATAGGGCTGGGGAAACATTTAGGAGACAAAATACAGAAACAGATTGGGTACAGCAGATGTGGGAAGCACAGAGATCACTGGTAACCCCTGGATTTCTAGCAGGGCAAGATGAGTGATGTTATTTCAGTGGGGAACATGTTAGGTGGGAATTTCCTAACTTTCACAGGACAGTTGATTGCTCTTATTTCTGTACCATTATATTTTAGTTGTACACTAAGTAGAATAGCCTTCATTCTCTAATATATTTTATTGTTATTTTTCTTTACATGATACATTTCTACAGCTGATTTCATCCTTCAATAGTATAACCGGGATTTAGTACTGTTTTTCTCATCTCTTTCTTCTCCTGTTTTGACTGCTCTCCTATACAGATCTCTCCGTATTTTGATGACAGCAGTTTGAGCTTCATGTCCTCTGAGTTTTTGGCCCAAAAGAAGAGTAGATTTCTCTTCCTTGTGATGATAACACTACCCCCAGGGTATGTCTTCTTGGGGTGACTTGTTCACACATCTGAACCGATCACTCTGACCAGACATCAGAGAGCTCTGATAAGCCAGGTGTAGTTCACCTATTTATCCCTGATTTGGGAGGACGGGTACATTGACCTTCAGTCCACATAGACAGAAATACTAAAATGGTGGGTCCCTTAACAAAGGAACATGTTATTGTTTCCAAAAGAACAGAAATGGACACAAAGTCAGCAAAAATACATTTCCAATACAGCAAAAAAATGTTAGTTTCTCATTGGATTCTTTCACAAGACCCTCTATTTCTGCTATCACATTACATTTCAGTTCCTTCATTTTATCAGAGCAAAAGGACCCAAGTTAAACTTGTTCATTATTGTTATACAAGCAGCCATCAAAGTGAATAGAACTTATAATTATGGATTTTGCTAGGTGAGTGAACAATTAAATTGGGCAAATAATTTTACCTCTACTGCAGTCACAATTTCTACTTAAGAATTAATGTTAGTAGTATGTTAAATAGTATAATTGTATTAATGGAACCAATTAGTATGTTTATTATAATCACTAGAATAAAAATACTAAACTAATGAATTTGTTGTGATACTTACTTGAATTAAAATCCATACTTTCTTAGAATGTCCCCAACCCCTAGCAAAAACACTGAATAACTGCTAAGGGTGACCCACAGTCAATGTCAACCAAATGAAGTTGTATTGGCAGAACTGTGGAGCGCTAAGCATTTATAGATGTGTGAATATTTATAAAGCTATATTAGCAGCTTCATAATTGATGGATACTGCTAAGATAGATGCTTTCAAGTGTCTGAAATTTGCTTTTGTAAAATTACTTTTTAATGTTGTTTCATAGCATTTCTCCAGAGGAAATAGCATGATGTTTTGCTCTAAATCCATGCAAGATAAATGATCGGGAGTCATTCAAATACGGTATTATGCACAAAAAACCAGACAGGAATTCTATTACAGATGATTAGTCAACCATAAATTCAGCACCCACCAGATGGACAGCTCCAATGGACCACATGAATTACGCGCCTTTACAGCTGCAGCTCGGGTAGAGGCAAAAATGCTCTGGTGAACAGCTGCAGTTTTCATAGGATCCTAGACAAAGACTATCAGTTTTTTCCTTGCCATAGCACATAGCATAGAAAGGACTGATTACCTTGCAGAAAGGTTGCATTAAAAAGCATCCATAGTCTTCTGTGCTAACTTTGTTTTTAAGCGTCTTTCCGTATTTACATTATGAACACCCACACCTGTTATCTGATGTGTGTTTTGTGTGACTATAATTCAAAATGAACAAAAATAAAATTGTTCAGACTATTATTGAATGATGGGAGAATGTGTTTTACCTAGTTCTATAAGTAGACAAAAATTAAAATGCTGAAATATTGGAATTTAAAACAGTCAGTTGCTTATATCTAGTAGCTGAATAAGGCCAGTTTGCATATTTACTAATGATTACAGATATTTTTTGTTTGAAAGTTGATTTCAAAGATCAGTGTTTTATAATTTCCACCTGAGCAACAAGCAAGGCCTCCAAATTCTCTTATTATATCTGAGTTCTGAATTAAGTGAGAACTGAAAAATAAACTAGTTCATACTAAAATTATTTTTAAAATTCAGAGTACTGGTTAAGATACATGCTTCATGCTAATGCGTGTATTACTATGCTTACCTTGAGAAGAGAAGAATTCTTTCATTGTGTATGACTTTACTGAACATAAAATATTTGGCTTATTTTTATATGTGATACTAATATTATTTCTTGTAGTTTCTGAAAGAATTTGTTTTGTTTGTTTGGGGTGGTTGTTTCATTTATCTTTTCTGTAGCTCTACCTCTGTATATAATCTAATTAGTATATTCCTATGTGTAGAATTTACTTAACTACTTATTACTTGATGCATAATATTCTTCTTTATTACACATAATTCTGAAGTTTGTCATGAGGTAGAAAATAATGATCTCTATGTTCATTTAATAATGATAGCAATTTATTTAATAAAGAGAATAGAAAAAAACATTTCCCTCAGATATAGTCTGGTAAGACATTATTAATTTGTACGGTATTAAATTTTATAAATAATACAAAAATTCTTCTAAAATATTACATAACAATAAAATAAATTAAAATAGTGAAACTTAAATATATTTCATGTTTTCATTAGTCTTATTTTAATGCTTTTCTTTATCCTCAAGGACTGACATTTTTAAAAGAAACTACAAATACAAATTTTGTTGAAAGTATATGCTGAATAGATTCATATATAATAGTCAAACATCGAATAGTGTAGTGAACACATGTATCAAACAATGATACTTGTCTTTTTTTTTTTTTTTTTTACAGCTTTTGACTGTGGCCACCAGGTTTGAATCTGCCGCCTGAGGTATATTGGGCCAGCGCCCTACTCCTTGAGCCACAGGTGCCACCCCAAACAATGACACTTTTCAATTATGTTGGTTTTGGGACATTTAAAAATAAAAAAAGGAAATTCTACATTGCCTTTAGAAATGTTAAAAAAACTAACAATAAAACATATTAGAGAATGAACGCTATTATACTTAATGTATAATTAAAATAGAATGGTACAGAAATAAGAGAAATCAACTCTGCCTATGAACACCAATAGGAAGAGTTGATCAGAGACTGGTAAAGTCAATAATTTGGTATGAGGTTAACAGAAAAGCAAAGATACAATTGTACAAGGTATTCACCATAATCACAGAATGGGGCGTGGGACATACATTTGGGAGATATAAGTTGAGATTTTTAAGTGTCCTGCTGAAGATTTTCATTCTACAGATGACGTAATAGGAAGCCATTCCATTCTTTCGGAAAGGGAAAGTCATTCAAACATTAACTAAACGGGGCATCAATATTAGGGATTTTTTCTTGCCAAGTTATTGAAAGAAATATGTAAAGGAAGTACATCATAATCCCTATTTTTTACAGATGAGCATAGATGGGAAAGACTTTACATTAGAGAAGACTTCAAACTAACTTTAGAGAGTGATGGAACATCGCTGAGGGGATGGACACCCAGTCACCCCGACTGGACCCATAAGCACAGCACGTCCGTACCCACAACACAGGCACCCTATAAATACATACGACTGTTACCTTCCTGCAATAACTTAAAATAATTTTTCCTTTTTAGAGAATTTCCTCAGGTTTGTACAGCTGGAAAACTTTAGGGGTAAACATGAGTCTTTCAGATACCCTGGGCTCCAAGTGTTCAACATTGCCCAGGCTTTGCTATGTGCTTTGGGAGGTATTATGTTTGTTTTGCTTCACACAGCAAACCTGTGAGGGTGTGTTACGATATTTACCGTGTAGTGGAGGAACCTAAGATGTGTTAGGGAAGTCCCAGGCCTTATGACACTGATCCAGATGCGAACTTAGAATATATGTTAGCCCTTTTTCTTTTATTCAATGCTATGTAAAAATGATACATTAAAATATGAAAATATATTATAGGAACAGACACCAAACAATAAATTCTCAGAGTACTCCATTTATTAATAAATGTCCATGTGGCTAATCTTGGAGTATGAAAGATCCTGATATCTGGCTGTAATTTAAGATTTTCATACCAGCTTTATGAAAACAGGCTTGTATTATATTCTGACGTTTGTTCTAATTCAAATGTCATCGTAATCCATAAAGGAATGAGAAAAATGTCGATATATATGGTAGATAGCAAAAGGTTTTGGTAAGTATATGAAGGAATCTGTGTGGGTTTCTTTTTCCCATAAAAATAAAATATTAGGCAACAAGAACAACAAAAAACGACTTTTGTTATCTAAATCTAACTGTGACTTAAAAGAATAAATTCATTTTTAAATTAAAACAATGATTTCCAGTGAAACACATTAATACAACATCATATAACATATATGTTCCTTCTAAGTGGGTACTAAAAAAACATTTTTTTGATACGAGGATTCTACCATCACATGACCGAGAAAAATGAACAAATTACAATAAGAGTCGTAATACTTTTAAGGACACTTAAAAAGGGCATAAACTTCAAAATACATTGTCTTTCTTTTGCTTTGGATGTACATCTGTCTTCCTACACCCATATATATCCACATGCACGTGTATACATGGAGACAGATCACACTTACACGCGTGTACATCTGAGGACACACACTCACACACATGCTTGCCCCAAATGTGAAAACAAGTATCTATAGCCACATTCAAAATATATTGTCAAAATTTATTACGCAAGCACCAATTTCTAATTCCAATGTTGGGTAATTTATAGGAAAGCAAAAAATAAAAATAAAATAAAATAAGCCATACTTCCTTACAAAAATCAAGTGTTACATTTGATTAAATATTAAACTTTCTAAGTCTTATAATCAGCAAAGTACAATAAAATGTTCTGGAAGGGGATTTGGTTGTCTAGGCATAAAAACAGCAACTTTTCCATTTATAGAGTAGATATGTCCCTTGCCTGTTATTCCAGTTTAGTCGATAATATTCTCGCCAACTCACAATCTCTCTTAACCCTGATGATTTTTTTTTTTTTTTTGAGACCGAGTCTCACTATGTTGCTCCTAGTAGAGTACTGTGGCGTCACAGCTCACAGCAACCTCAAACTCTTGGGCTTAAGCAATTCTCTTGCCTCAGCCTCCCAAGTAGCTGGGACTACAGGTGCCCGTCACCACACCCGGCTATTTAATTTTAATTTTATTGATCTGTTTATTTATTTTTCATTGTGGCTCTTCTGCCTACCATTTCTTTTCTACCCTTCATTTCCTGAACATATCCTTTTCTGTCACCTTCTCCTAATCTCATTTGAAGAATTTATCCATCCTCCCTCATTTATATAATACTACAATTGAACCCTAGATAAGCCATATTAATCTCAAAATTCTATGTTAATTAGAAAACATCACTTTCATATATACATACATGCACACGTTTATATATCTATTCTTTGCTAGATTTGAAGTTTTGAATCCAAAGATGTTTTTAGGTACTCATTTCTTTTTTTTTATGTTGAGAGTGAGGGTCTTGCTATGTCTCCCAGGCTGGTCTCAAACTCCTCCTGACTCGGCCTCCCAAAGTGGCAGGATGATGGGCATGAGCCACTGTGCCTGAACGTGGTCTTTCTTATTGTTACATATGTACTCTCTATAATATGAATCAATCTTTTAACTATGCTTTATACTTAAACACAAATGGTACACATGGTATGTACACATTATATGCACTTATAATCACAAACAACTAATCAGAGCATTACTGTTGCAGGATACTGTTCTTAAGCTTTATAAAATATATTTCAGTATGTCAATTTGTTACATTTGCATTTTATCCCATTAACTCTTCTTCAAGTTACATTTAGTGTTTATATTAAATGTCTACTGCTATTGGGAGACTTTTTCCTTCGTGGTTACTTATTGTTGTTTTATTGCTTAAATTCAAGATGTTAACACTCTGTCTCCTTGTATATATTATATTTTATATTGAGCTTGCATTCTCTTTCTCCTTGTCTATCTGTAATATCTACCTTAATCTGTATCTATACATATAGATCTATGTATTTGGTATACTGATATTGGTCAGGGAATGGTTTAAGATTGTAATATACAAAAAATGTTAATGCTCGAGGTGGTGAATACCCCAGTTTTTACCCTGATTTGACTAATTCACGTTGTGTTCCTATATCAAAACATCACATGTACACTATAAAGTCATACAACTATTATGTATGCATGATAATTAAAAATAATTAAAAGATGGTAGTATGCAATCGTATAGCCACTAGTTAAACAAAGTAATTTAAAGTTAGATGTAAATTACTTACAGCTAAATTACAGAAAGTTAACATCTAACCCCCATTACAAATGCTCAGCACCGTATGTGGCCAGTGACTGCCCTATGGTGCAGTTCAGATAAATTCTATTGATCAGTGATGATAGAAGAAAAGAATTTAGCAATAAAATATTCATTCATATCTAATTTTGATGCTGCATTCTCCAGGATAGATAATGAAAAGCACACTTCCCAGGCAATAAAGCAGACTTCCATGTTAGAAGACAGAATAAGAATTACAAGAGTATTTCTAGAAGTTAGAGTAAGATATATCAATTCAGAAGAAATTATGTACATTATCTTACTAATGCTGGATTTAAAAAAAAATATTTCTCTGGGATTAACATGAGAAATTAGGTATCGTGCCTCTCATTAGCATACGGAAACAAAAATCTACTAAATTAGAACAAACCTTTCTGGCCTATTCCTTCACTAGTCTAACTTATCCAGTTCAAGTACAATGAATACTAAAGTTATTTTGGTAATAGTAATAAATGTAAAGCAGACTTTCTTTTTTAATTTTAATTTTTTATTTCATATTGATAGGAGGGCACAAAGTGGTTTTTGGTTTTTTTTTTTTTTTTTTTTTGCAGTTTTGGTCGGGGAGAGGCTTGAACCCGCCACCCCTGGGTATATGGGGCCGGTGCCCTACTCCTTGAGCTACAGGCACCACCCTGTTGTTTTTCTTTCTTTCTTTCTTTTTTTTGTAGAGACAGAGTCTCACTTTATTGCCCTTAGTAGAGTGCTGTTGCATCATGGCTCACAGCAACCTCCAACTCCTGGGTTTAGGAAATTCTCTTGCCTCAACCTCCCAAGTATCTGGGACTACAGGCGTCTGCCACAATGCCCGGCTATTTTTTTGTTGCAGTTTGGCCAGGGCCGGGTTTGAACCCGACACCCTTGGTATATGGGGCCGGTGCCCTACTCACTGAGCCACAGGCACTGCTCTCACTCAAAATAACTCTTAAACAATCTTTCTTCTTTTCTTAACAGTGAAAGGTTTTAGCTTGTTATCTCAACCCGATGTTAGCTGCATTTTAATAGATGACTCTGGGAG